>LPNX011173420.1:336139-468639 GCA_001517045.1 Pseudotsuga menziesii
AGCCCGAAGCCACCGACATCGGACCAGCGCAACGGACTCCATCAACCTCCTCATTGGAGGTAACATCAATAAAGTTCATTATTTACCATTTACTGCTTTTTGTTTTATGTTATTTACTTTCTACTGTTTTGCTTCATGAATGTTTAGATTTAATTTTTATTTCAGTTATAGCTTTTAATTCATATATCATTGAACTGCTACTAAGGAATCCATATTCCTTAGTAGGTGCTCATTCGCACAAGCTAGGGTGAAAACCCTAGCTACAGAAGGTGGTATATGGAGGGATGAGAGCACAAAAATGATGATATTTGGAGAGATGATCAACCACAACCAAGCTTACGGTCTTCCCTCCATATTTAGGGAGCCCTTTAAATAAATCCATCGAAATATATGTCCAAATCCTTGTAGGGATGGGCAAAGGTTCGAGCAATCCGGAAAGGAGTGTAGTTTCACCTTGGTGGCACTGACAAGGAGCACATTCAGAAACCATCTGTTGAATTTCTTGTTGCATTCCCTTCCAAAAGAAGTGACATCATGCCCTCTCATATGTTTTTATGAACGTAGAGTTCCCTACCTATGGAGAAGCATGGAGTTCATAAAAGAGCACATGTTTAAGATCTGTGCTCTGGGGAAGCACTAGACGACCCTTGTATCTCATAGAAGAGCCATTCCAAGAGGAATGTGGTACCATAGAAGGGTTACTGGCCAATGGTTGGATGATTTCAGATAATGAGGAGTCATTGACATAGCCTTGCTGAACAGAGTGTAACCAAGTTGGAATAGCCATAGCAATAGCTGAAAGAGAGACACGGGCATCAAATGTGCAGGAAAGAGTATCCACCACAAGATTGTCCTTAGCCTTCTTGTAATTGATCTCATAGTCATAACCTCTAAGTTTGCTAACCCATTTCTATTGTGTTGGGGATGAGACCCATTGTTCCAGGATATATTTCAGACTCTGGTGATTAGTCTTGATGCAGAAAGGATTCCCTAAGAGGAATGGCCTCCACTTCTGTACTACGTGCAAAATAGTCATCATTTTCTTCTCATATGTAGAGGTGGATAAATTATATCCAGAAAGGGATTTACCGATGAATGCAATGGGATATTCATCTTGAAAGAGGACAACAACAAGTCCCTTATTGCAAGCATCACTCTCAAGAGTGAAGGGCTTGGAAAAATCAGGCATCTGAAGGGTGCATCGAAATGAATGATCCAAGGGAGTAGCTGAGACTGTTGAAGGTTGCATATGAATGAAATGGAGCTGAGTGATGACACCATGTGAATTCTTCTTAAGGATATTTTCCATGCAATGTGAACTAATGATGATGAGAGAACCTGGTTGTAAGCCATTGAATGTGTGTTTTTTCCCATTGACTAAAAAATGCATCCATCGTTCAGCAAAATCCCATAGGATGGGTCCAAGTGTACATAACCATTGAGTGTCCAAAATCATAGCACAACCTCCTAGGGGTATGGCAAACATTTTAGAGCACAAGTTATAATATACAATAGAGATACACGCACTACGGCCCTTTCCTTTGCAAGGTAAGGTGCTCCCATTGGCAACCATGACTTTAAAGCTAGATCAAGGATGGACAAAACAATCAACTTGTTTAGTAATCTGAAGTTCAATGAAGTTATGGGTGCTACCAGAATCAATGAGTATTGTAAGAGAGATATTCTTGAAGAAACCCTTGAACCACATGGTTTGTGGGGCGGTGACGTCGGCTAATGCATGGAAAGATATCTCTGGGTGTTCATCATGAGAATGAGGGTCAATAGGTGGCTATGGAATGTTAACCTAATCATCTACTGTATCCTAAGCAATGTGAAAAATTTCAAGTGCAAGTGGAGAAGCCACAGCCAAGAAATAGGGGTTGTGTTTAGTGCATTGATATCACGGGGTGAATTTATCATCACAATTATAACAAAGTTATTTTTTCCTATGTTCCCGCATCTCGACTTTAGACAAATGCTTGATAGGAGTGGTTCTAGGAGTCATAGGGATTGGATGTCTTTGGAGAACCATATTTCTAAATGGAACAAAAGTGGATTTGGGGCGTTGCTGAGCCCTAATCTTGTCCTCCACCAACTTAGCAAACCCTGGTATTTCCATCATTGTGTTGGGACAGAACATTGTAACGTCAAATCAGATTGTATCCTTAAGACCAATGATAAAACAACTCCTATAGAATGCATCAGAAAATCCTTCTGTGTGTTTCACTAATTTCTCAAATTCTATCTGATACTCTATCACAGTTCCAGTCTGGCGGAGCTTGGTGAGTTCTCTTGTGAATTCATCAAAACCACTAGGGCCAAATCGGTGCAAAAGGAGTTGGAAAAAATCTTTCCATTGTGGCTCTTCATGATCCTTGATGTACCAACATAACCATTGAAGGGATTCCCGTTCAAAATGAAATGATCCAAGTGGGACTTTGGTGACATCAAAAGTGTTATGCATATTAAAGTATTGTTCTGCCTTGTGTATCTATCCACTTGGATCATCACCATTGAAGTGGGGGAATTCAATATTCAGCCCATGAAAGTTGCTGGAAGCAAAGAACTCAGTGTCTGCAGAAGACTCAGGCTGTTATCGATTGCTCATGGCTGAATGCTGAATATGGAGGTCAAGAAATATTTGAACCAGATCTTCGAGTTTAGTCTTGAGGGTGACAAGTTCTTCTTCCATTTGTCTATTTTCTCCTGCACAGGTGACAACCATAAGCAAGATTTTTTTTGTCGGAAATGGGTAAAAAAACAAAAATGGAGAGGGTTTTAGAAAAGAAAAATTTTGAGTTGGGAAAAACGCGAATGGGCAACTAGGTTGTGGACACTTTTTGAGGAATAAAGACACAAAAAATGTGAATTTCAAAAGCGGGGTGAAAGGAGGAGAAAATTTGTCAAAGGGGGACAATGAAGCAGAATTCAGAAATGAACACTATGGAAACATTTGAAGGCGATTGGGTGAGAATTGAAGAAGTTATGGCAAACCATGCAAAATCGACAAATGTGGAATTTTGGGCTTCAGGAAGTGGACTTGGGATAGGGTCCTCAATGAATGAAATATGTAGAATGGAATGACGGGGGTTACAATGAATTTTCAAGGCAAATGGAGCTAAATCAAGAAAGATATGGCTAAATTTTTTATTTTTTTTTGAAGAAATGATCTGTGGTGGTGCTAGAAAGATGTGCTCTATCAACTTGAATTGCAGTAAATGATCTGTGACAATTCTGGAATTCTGCGCGTTATCAACTGTAAATAGATATGGACCTCAAGTATATTCAGCTTCCTAATGGTTCAAAGGTAGTCACTCGGCCACCAAGGCTGTCTCAGTCTTGAGTATTGGGGCAGTACCCCTCACTTCACGGCGCAGGTAAAACTGCTAACCGCTTGGCCAAAAATGACATCTCTTTAGTTTTTCTCACGGATGGGAATCTAGTTAATCTGGTGGGGGTCATTACCCTTTTCACTTTTCAGGTCCTCTCAATGCCCAGCTAGTTCGGGGTTCCTGTGGTACTCCTCACAATGAGTTTTAGGGCCATGCCCAAGTACTTCCCACAGTTAAGCGGATAGGGTTTATTCCCTGATCCGAATGAATAATAGCATTTTAAGAAGAAGAACTACTGCAATAATCAAAGTGCCAGAAAAAATGTGGCAGAAATTCCACCCAATGCCCAAAAACCCATAATTAGAGCTAGGGTTTTGAGACAAAAACTTTTAAAATGAGCATAACCCAATCTATATTGCTCAAAATTGCTATTATATGATGTTTCTAGAACTGGAACAACCACTCTGCTTCTACCAACGAATTCATAATAGAAATATGGGCACCCAGTCAAAAGATTTTCGCTCTGCAATTTTCGTTGCCGTCACCGAAATTCTAAAAAATTGCTGATTTTAAATCCACGATATCTCCACTTTTAAAACTCCAAATTAGATGATTTTTTCTTTGAAACTATGTATTTTTTAAAGAATAATTCAAATATGCAACTTGCGTTTCTTGAATATGCACATAAAGTTTCAAAAATAGATGTGAAAGTCGTCGCCTAATTTTGCCCCTTTTTTTTTCAAAAAAAAACAAAATTATTCCCACTTGTGCCAAGAAAAGTGCTCTGATACCATATGAGGAGAACCTCCTACAATGAACAATCAAAATGCATGATATAACAAAAATATTGGAGCACAAAAGATAATTTATTGATCGCGGGCCACTTCGAGGGGGCTACCTCCTTTGAGCAAGCTCAATACAAAATAAATCTTCGATGCTTTCATTAGCTTCAACACATACTTATATACCAAGTCTAATATAAACAACTATTACCCCCCATGAATGTGGGATAATGCAACATAATAACTAAACAATTTAACAACTATTACTTACTCCCCATGAATGTGGAATAATACAACATACTGATGGGACGACTTACAAAGCATATGCGTCCCATAAAATATACTAACAAAAGAAAGAGGAGGGTTGACACGGGTTCGTAACAAGTATATTCTAGCAGAGGAAGGGATGGAGAGGTCAGGAGATGGACGTAGTGGCGATTAGGCGGTTTGAGTATTGATGGGGATGGATGGGACCAATAATGAATTCGATCGTGTTCTTAATTGATAAAACTATTATGATTATATGCTTGATGCTTCATTATGTTTATGTAATTTAGTTTTGTTACTTTTGTATGAATGATTATAAATGATGAATGATGCATTAATTATGTTGGTATTTTGTATGTTGTTTTCATTCGTATAATAATGATGCATTAGAGAATTAAAAATGATTATTAGTACCCACGCTTAAGATGTGTGTGCTGGCCACGCATACATCAAATCGAGAGTACATTAATGTGATTGGTTGATTCATGAATTATTGTAGTATTACTTATGTATTAAAAGTATAAATAATTGTTGAAAATATGTATGTATATGGTAGTATAAGTTTGTTGACTTGTTTCTTATAGTTTAGATTTAAATAAACTAATTGGATTATTGAATGATATACATAATTATATAGATATAAAATGACATATATCATAATATAATATAGTATATGAAAATATCTTAGTTGACATATGTATGATATTAGAAGTAATGGTGAAGCTTTCTAAGTATCTCTAGTCTCCGTGAATACCAAAGTAGAAAAAGGACTTTGTGGACTATGAGTAATTGATAGGGCCATCAACTTTATAAACAAACAAAGAATGGGAAAGAAATGCATCTTTTTCATAATTACCGGTAATAAGTTTGTAGCTTAACTTGAAATCATTGGATAAAACAATTGATTAATGTATCACACTTGAGACCTAGATGACTTTTTGTGTGTGCTAGTTTGAACTATCGGCAATTGGCATGTTTGTTCCATTTCAGGATCTTCGAACACTTCCTCAACACGTTTCATTGCATACATGCTTCATATACTAAGCCTAATCGAAAATTTTAAGGACTTTACCTCTTCTAGCAACCAGGTTGTGAGTGGTCTATTACTAGGTGGAACTAGTGAATGGGAATACTCTAACCCTTAGAAAGGCCAGTGTCTTTTAACTTTGTAAAAGCCTTCATATAGGCTAAATAAATAGCAAGTAGTGTATAATTTGGTTATCATTCTATTTTAACCATTCTCAAGGCTAGAAAAAGAAAGCCTATTATCCTAGCACTGAACGGGTAGGGTAGGAACACGGTCTCTTTGGAACGAAAGAGAACTCTTCTTCCTCTTGGGATGGCGCTTATAAAACCAAGCAAATTTACAAATGGATATTTTGATGAACATGAAAAGACTCGCTAAACCTGTAGGTTATGTGCTATGCCTACCTAGGAGACCTCTGAGAAGTATTAACCTAAATCCTGCCTTACTCATAGGATTTCATGGCAAGGAATGAGCAGATCCTTTTGCTACCTCTAGAGAGTTTATGAAGATACATTAAGAAAGAAGTGGAAAAAAAAATAAAAAATCATACCAGTCGTAGAAGTTGTAAAGATTGTTAGAAGTTGTAATTAACCAACCCTCGAAAACGCAACCATGTAGTTCCTATACAACTGCATTCAGTCTACCTCTGTAGTTTTTCAGTAATGTTTATTTTATTTTATTTTATTTTGTTTTGTTTCTCTTCGTAACCAAAATACTTTTTGTGGTGCCCTTCTTTGCATTGAAAAACAAAACAATAATAATAATAAGAGAAAGATTACAAAATAAGACCACATCTATTCCATGTGTTCTAACCATGTTTCCGTTCACTACATTGTCTTCATTCTCTTCTCTGTGCCCAGCGACATCCAATTCTTATTTAGTTATGCCAAAATACTTCCGATTATTAGCAAAAATAAACCGAACTATTCGATGCTCCGATCTTGTCAAAATGTGTGTACCAATAAATTTATGGACACTTCAGATTGCTAATGAACCATAAAGGTGTAGTGAAACGCACGCGAAAGGTTGAGTAATAAATTTATAGATAGGATCACAACTAGACCGAATGAGGAGTTTGAATTGTTATATATTTAGTTTGAATTTGAGAGTTTAATGATTCAACTTGTTAAAAGTTGTTGTTTCCAACCGAACAACTCATTAACATGACAGATAGATACACGCATCCCTGTGCACCGATTATTCTCAACGATTGTAATAAATTGTGTTAAACATAAAGTTTGAAATCCGGAATTGATCTACCACATGATAGGTATGGGCGTTGATAGAACTTTTAATAAGCAATTTACTGAGATGAGATAATAACGACCTATAAAACTCTGAGAAGACAATAACGACCTGTAATAAAACTCTGCAATTTACCGAGGGAAGATAATAACGAAGAAATATACTACTCTAATACACGAAAAGCAAGCATTAAGTGATGGCAGTTGGAAATTTAATGGTTATTGATAGCCAATCGTGGGTAGTGGCAAGAGCTATTATCTATTGAGTTGTACAGCATTTAATAATGAGGCTGCAGCAAGATTGATGACCGTTGGATCTCGAGTAGCTCAAAATCCAACAATCATCAAGCTTGTTGTAGCCCAAAGCATTTAATGCTCTGCCCGCCACAAGAAGATAAAACTCACGAAATATTTACTAAAAAACATATTGTGATTCCTTACATTGAGATTCTGCTATCTTTCCCAGTCCATATGCAATAAACTTAGAAAATACGTGGAATCTACATCTGGTGACCTTACTTTGTCAATAGCATAAGTTTGAGAAAGCATTATTACCCAACACTTAGTTATGTATATTATCAAGATAATAAATGCTTTTCGATGACACTTAAGCATGAGATTAACTGTGTGATAACTAGTAGATGCCTTAACCTAAATAGAATAGACTTAATCATCCCATAAATAGAGTCTAAGCATGCATACTAGGATATCTTTACCTGTATACCAGCATCATGCATGTAACTCGTTTACGCCATAATATGTGTAATCTTACAGAGTCAACTTAATGCTATTTATTTATAATTTATTAGAATAAATACCGAGTCAAAACGGAATTTGAAATTGTGGAAACTGGTTATTGATTGATGGCATTTATGAAAGGGGGTAAGCTACCAATGCGACGATTTTGCCCGGCGGCAATTGTTGCGCCGGCACTCCGACCGTCGGCGACCCCGTGGTGTCCGTTCCCGGCACCCGTCGCGACGGCCGTTCGTTTCTCCATTTGTCGTTAACTCCGCCGTCTCCGTCTTCGTTCCACCGTCACATCCCATCTTATGTGCCACCGTCTCCCTCCCCGCCATTACCCCACCACCTAATCCCTCCCGCCAGTACACAATTCAAACTCTGGTGCTCCGTGAACCCACGCCCTACAATGATCCCCTCGCCATTAACCAGCATGATTGCCACCTGCCCTGCACCTGCAATGATCCGCCATTAGTATGAATGCCGGCTCGACATGTGTGATTCCAGTGAATGCAGCAGAGAGGAGGCTCGTTGTCTAAGAGCCCGTAGCACCCCTTCTGGATCGAGAGCCAAGAGTAGCAGTCCAAAAGCTTTGCTCATTATACATTAAACAACAAGAATTAAGGGGAATATTGAAGAGATCTGATTTGAGTGACGGTGATTTCTAGGTACAGTCGATGAGTATGTGAAATCTGGTGTGGGACAAAGTGTTAAAAGCAACTTCAGCTTCACGACCACCTTTGACCCGTATATCACGCCGAGACATATTGCAAATTGCAAGTGCGGAAATTTGCAGTCTGGTCATGTGTTGTTGCTATTATTGATATGATGACTGGCCCGTCTATAAATTATTTTAAGACAAGTGTTTATCGATTCATGGCTTTTTAGTTTGGGCAGATTTGTTTGTTTTTCTTTTTTCAAAAATCTGAGAAACTGTTCTACTCAGACGGTGTTAGTGAGATCCATCTCATAGATACTTAAGCCCGAAAACCAAACCAGTCTTGTCCAAAAGCTCTGCTCTAAGAGGTACGCGTAATTTACCCTCGTAACCACTAAATTGGTCAAATTTTAATTGATATTTCAAGCATCAATATTGCAGGTGTCATTGTTGAAGCTTTCCTTCCAAAAAATGTTCAATGCACAACATGTGCAGAATTTTTGCAATAGATATTGTTTATAATTGTCATTTTATTTAGATGTCCTAATTAGAATTAGACAAAATTTGCTCTATGCTGCCGGGTAAAAATTTACCAAGTGTCCTAAATTTGCAAAGTGCCAAATTGCAATTAGACAATTTCCAGAAATTAAAATTTGAGTTTCAACAACAATTTTTCTTGCTCTTCTTTTCTTACTTTCCTTGGCTTTTGGTAACCACTCTTAAATAATTGCATTATCTTTCATTTTGGAATCTTTTGACACCTGTCCTCTTCATTTTGCATCTTTCAGGACTTTCAGTCTACTTCCTTGCTGTACTCTTCAATCTTTCTTATTGTTTTCTATTCTGCAGAAAATAGAGCAGCGGATCAGGTATTAATAGTATACCACGTATTCCAGTAGCATGAGCAAAGGCATAGGTTGGGAGATAAGAAAAAGTGGCAAGAGCAGCAGTCCAAAAGCTCTGCTCTAAGAGGTACGCATGAATTTAAAGACATGCTTAATGGTATCTTCATATTCATGCATAAGCATAAGCTAGGAGGCCAGAAACATTGCATTCAAATGTCTTGTGTCTCTCAAATGAAAGCATTCTTCCTTCTGATAGCTCTAAGTCTTCATTGGCAAGAGAGTCTTTCAGCTTGTTATGTTTTTTCAACACATGAGAAAGTTGAACCTCTGTGAATTTATCTATTGCTGCCATGATCCTCCCACAGTTTCTGGAGTTGCAAGGTTGAGGCTAAGATTGTTCCTGACATCAGTTGTATGTCAAGGAAGGAGTATCCAACTCAATCTATATTTTTAGAGTTTAAGCCATGAAGATAAAGGAGATTTTGGAAGACCACAACTTCTACAATGTTGTTTGTTGTAGATCCTAGGCCCCATGCAAATTTAAATCAGTCTCCCATCAGCATCCTAAATGGATCCCTTAGTGTCTGCTCCCCAACAAAAAACAAAAAGGGTTTTTTCTGTCTTGAGATCCATATACACTGATGCCTTCTTCAGGTAGGAGAAGCCACTAGGGACTCTCTTTAGGAGTTGTTTCTTTGTCTGGGGGTTTCAGTGTTTCAAACCAGTCCCACATTTAGGCACTAAATTTCTGTGGGCGTGAGCTTTGGATCTAGATGAATATTTGAAAATTTAACTACCATTGATTCTTTTGGAAGGGACAGAGAGAGGTGATAATTCTCAGTGGATGAGGATTTTCCTTTAAAGATTTTAATGGCCTTCCGAGAAACCGGTCGCTGATTATGTTTAAAAACTCAAAAATTTAGCTCAGATCGATGAGTGTTCCTTGGAGATGCAAAAACAATAAAAACCACAAAATATATAATAGCAAGATTTTATGGCAGAGTATCGGACAAAGTATGTATAAATTTCAAATTTGAAGAATGAGTGGCTTGGAATCGATATACCTTTTAACGTGTCATTTTTTTTTAAATAAATAAGTTGGCACTTCATTAATAATATGTTGAAGGAAGTAGCAGAATGCATATGGCAACAAAATTAGTTTGGAGATCCATGTTTTCGAGAAAAATCCTGGTCTTTAAGGCATGAATTGAGCAGTCAACAATGAATCAAATTTAGATTTGAGGACATAATCGATATAATTTAAATATAAAAATTCAGATTTTAATGCAAAAAATTAGTAGTCAAGCTCGATTTCATCAGCTCTAGAATTTGAAGAGAAAGATCAGTTGGAAATTAAGAAATCATTTCCAGATTTTTAGGACTATATATTAGGCAGATAATCAACAATTATCACTCCCATATTTTCAGGAATTTAATCAGTCAAAGAGTCTTGTACAACATTTGAAGGTATCAATACAATCCAATACAAATGGCAGAGCATATTCTCGGCTTAAAAAACCATTCTCAGATTTTATGGAAACAGTTAAATATATATCCCATTGGTCTACTTGCATAACATTCTTGTCTATACAAAATCCGGGAGGAGCATTGGAATATGTTGGATTTGCTTCATCAAATTGAACTCCAGGTGCCAAGCAAATCTTGATAAAGTCAAGGTACTCAAAGAATGGCTAGCTTCAACAACAGCTTTAGACTTGAAGATATTTTTAGGTGGTTTGAACTTCTATTGCAAATTCATTTTCCATTACTCTCAAATAGAGGAGCCTCTGCATCAGCTCAATAACAAGAAAGCACTTTCCTAGGGACTGGAGACTAATGTAGCTTCTTAGTATTGAAGGATCCATTTTCTCTGCATCAAAGCTTGCACTCCTTGATCTTTAGCAGTTTTATGAAATAAAGAATGATGTTTCTCAACATGCAATATGCAAGGTACTTCAGCAGGGAGGACACCCAAAAGTATGGTAATTAGTAGCAACTGTTTTAATGCTTTCAAGAATATCTTGGATGCAGACTTGTAGGTCCATGGACACATTGAACAGTCAATCTAGATATTGTAACTGTGACACAAATCCAGTAAACCTTGGCCTAAAATTAATGAGCCACTTAACAAGGGTTTCATCATTGATTAGATCCTTCACTCTTTAAGACCTCATTCATCAAACTTTGTTTTTGTTTCATCATTCTGTTTAAGCTGTTTTCATAAGCACGAGTTGCTAATATAAAAGTAAAAATTTGAGTAATTTTTTTATATAATTAAAATTGAAAAGCTGTTTATACAAATGTATATGTAAAGTTCAAAAGTATTATTAAAAGTTGTTTATACAAATGCATATGCAATTTATTATAAGTTGTTTATATTAGCATAAAGGTAAAAATACAAATTGTTATAAGTTGTTTATATTAGCTTATAGGTAAAAATACAAATTGTTATAAAAATACGCCATAATCATGCAAAAGGGATTACACATCTAGATCGACTGTACCATGGCAATTTACATCCCCTTTGAGCTACTTAAATGATAAATAGCCCATTTTTTACAACTCAAAACCAGGAAACCTTGCATGCTCAGGCTTCACCATATCAAAGTATAAGCATGCAGTCCTTGCCAAGCCTTCAAATAGAGAGGTTCCATGATCTCCGCCATGCACCTAGCCAGATGCAATAAGTCTCCTCCCATTGTTATAAATAAATCCAGTGAATTCCTTTGCTCGATTAAGATATACTTCTTATTTTGTTAAACGGTAAAGGGCAAGAAATGTGTATGCATTTACACTAATGCCATGGCATAGTCCAACTTTTCTAAGGAGACCCTTCTTCCATACCAATTCACCAGCCTCAACTGCAGCTTGACGAAAGACAAGTTCCCCTGGAAGTACCTATACAAACAAAAGGCCTTTTAATACTAAATATAGAAGAAAAAAAATGCTGAAAGTGAACCTATAACACTTCCTCAAGGTAGAGTCCTGTCAAAATAGGGGTCTACAATTTCATTCTTGAAAACTGGTTACTAAATGAATAAAATACTAACCAACACACTCCAAGGGATTGTTTCATGACCAAGATGTTTGTTAATGAACAATGCAGCCCATAGAAATCATGCACGCCCATACATCAATTCATATGGCATGCCAAAACCCCCATCCTCAGGCCCCACTGAAAGTACCCTCTCTTGTGCTACCTGTTGAAATTTGCAAATAAAAATTGTTACATCATGTTTTATCAATTACCGTTCATAGATTTTACATTTAAGAAATGATGGTAATAGCACAGAAAAAGAAATTTCTTTTAGAGTATCAAGACTTTAACAATAAAGGGCATTAGCAGTCAGCACAAAGAGTAGAGATTTTCATGTTTTTTCTTGTACCTCACAGAAAAGATTTAAAAATAAGTCCTTCAATACAACAACACACAAAATCAGCACTGGAGAAAGATAGGAGGATTGACTTGTCTTTGTTACCTAAGGGTTTATAAGACTACGAAGGGATTATAATTGTTTATCATTACTTACTATCTTAAACTCCTTGCTACTGCTGCACAAGAATCAATAATCTCACTGCATAATGCAAGATCCTCCTTATTTCCAGTTATCTGATATGATATGAAACACATGAATGCTTAGAAAAAAGTAATTCAACAAACCTAATTTCCAAAGTGATATTAGGCTTAGAAAAAAGTAAGACTATAAGCATAGCCATCTAGAAGCAAGTATAAACTACCATCAAATGCTAGTTGTAGCAAGTATAAACTAGCCATCCATGAAGTCACCCTGATGTCTACAAAAACTTTCAATCTCCCATGTAATGGAGTTAACACAAGTTCAGCAACAAGAAAGTGCAACTTAAGACCCTGAAAGGTATGTATTTGATAAAATTTAAACATAAGCAGTTAAAAAAAGCTAAAACATAATCAAGGATGTAAATATTAGTGAGCAGGTTGTCTATAAAAATATGCATAATTAAACTCTGCTAGTAGAACTCTGCCAGCATGCTATATGTGGAATATTTTAGAAAGTCCCAGGCATGGATTAAATGTTTGATCAATATACTATGGAATTATAGATGGACAAAATTATAAATTGTCAATAGGAATAACTATAGAGACAATACAATATCCACTTTCTTCAGATGTAAGATTATTGCCCTTATGCTTAAGAGTATGTTGTGGACATATACAAAAGAGAATACTCCTCCGGATACTATAATGCAAATGACAATTTCTCAATAAAACAGAGTTTTCCAAGAATCTGCATTTTTATCTTTGAGCTAACCCTCCATCACTTGCTTTTGTTGCTGTAGGTGTTGCTATTATTCATCAAGATCATCTTGTAGTGTGTGGGAAATCCTTTTTGGTTGATTTTGAAGTAACCATTTCGTGATCATTGCACTACCTCAAGGGTATAATCCAAGGGTACTTGAAGCAAAATGCTAGATTTTTACATCTGATAATGCTCCATTCACTTTCAGCCATAGCATAAATTATGGAACTATATGTGGAAAGCTCTATGTCTCATAGATTTAAAGCCTTCCCATAGGGGATTTTGTGGAGCTGAAGATGATGCTTCTCCTCTTGTGCTAGAGTCACCTAGCATATAAATAGACATGACAACATTAATATGTTAACAACACCCATGACTGCTGCCCCTCTGCAAAGATGTATGCATGGATACATCAACAACATGGCAGAGCAAGCAAAAACAACAAGTGCTAAATTATGGCACACGCCAAACCTTGGAAACTGCCAATGGGTGTGCTCCCAATCAACTAGTCGTGCTGCCTGGACGAAAGATCCATGGGAGAAGCAGCTGTGCATGTGATGTAATATAGTCAGGGCAGTATTGTGACACATAACACTAGTCACCTGAACACCTGAAATCCATTGCAGAAGGAGTCCCGTGAAGCGTACCTGGGCTTGCAGTTAGACTCAGCTACTTCTCCCTTGGTCTATGTCTCTGTCTTGGAGCAACCGACGCAGACTGCTACCCCTCTGCAAGCATCCGTAACACACGTCAACACACGTGTATGCATGGATACATCAACAACATGGTGGAGCAAGCAAAAACAACAAGTGCTAACTCACGGCACGCACCAAACCTTGGAAACTGCCAATGGGTGTGCTCCCAATCAACCAGTCGTACTGCCCGGACGGAAGATCCATGGGAGAAGCACCTATACATGTGATGTAATATCGTCAAGGTAGTATTGTGACGCAGAACACTAGTCACCTGAACACCTGAAATCCATTGCATAAGGAGTCCCGTGAAGCGTACCTGGGCTTGCAGTTAGACCTAGCTGATGCTTCCTTGTTCTTTGTCTCTGTCTTCGAGCAACCACGACAGACTGCTACCCCTCTGCAAGAATCCGTTCCGCATGTCAACACACGTGTATGCATGGATACATCAACAACATGGACAAGCAAGCAAAAACAACAACTGCTAAATTAGGGCACGCGCCAAACCTTGGAAACTGCTAATGGGTGTGCTCCAAATCAACCAGTTGTGCTGCCCGAACGGAAGATCCATGGGAGAAGCACCTGTGCATGTGATGTAATATCGTCAAGGCAGTATTGTGATGCAGAACACTAGTCATGTGAACACCTGAAATCCATTGCATAAGGAATCCTGTGAAGCGTACCTGGGATTGCAGTTAGACTCGGCTGCTGCTGCCTTGGTCTATGTCTCTGCCTTGGAGCAACCGCGGCAGACTGCTGCCCCTCTGCAAGCATCCATACCGCACGTCAACACTTATGTATGCATGGATACATCAACAACATGGCGAAGCAAGCAAAAACAACAACTGCTAATTTAGGGCATGCGCCAAACCTTGGAAACTGCCAATGGGTGTGCTCCCAATCAACCAGTCGTGCCTCCCGAACGGAAGATCCCTGGGAGAATCACCTATGCATGTGATGTAATATCATCAGGGCATTATTGTGACACAGAACACTAGTCACCTGAACACTTGGAATCCATTGCATAAGGAATCCCGTGAAACATACCTGGGCTTGCAGTTAGACCCGGCTGCTGCTACCTTGGAGCAACTGCGGCAGACTCCTGCCCCTCTACAAGCATCCGTACCGCACTTCAACACATGTGTATGCATGGATACATCAACAACATGGCGAAGCAAGCAAAAACAACAACTGCTAAATTAGGGCACGCGCCAAACCTTGGAAACTGCCAATGGGTGTGCTCCCAATCAACCAGTCGTGCTGCCCAAACGGAAGATCCATGGGAGAAGTACCTGTGCATGTTATGTAAGATCGTCAGAGAAGTATTGCGATGCAGAACACTAGTCACCTGAACACATGAAATCCATTGCATAAGGAGTCCCGTGAAGTGTACCTGGGCTTGCAGTTAGACCCAGCTGGTGCTGCCTTGGTCATGTTTCTGCCTTGGAACAACCACGACAGACTGTTGCCCCTCTGCAAGCATCCGTACCGCACGTCAACACATGTGTATGCATGGATACATCAACAACATGGAAAAGCAAGCAAAAACAACAACTGCTAAATTAGGGCACGCGCCAAACCTTGGAAAATCCCAATGGGTGTGCTCCTGATCAACCAGTCGTGCTGCTCGGACGGAAGATCCATGGGAGAAGCACCTGTGCATGTGATGTAATATCGTCAAGACACTATTGTGATGCAGAACACTAGTCACATGAACACCTGAAATCCATTGCATAAGGAGTCCCGTGAAGCGTACTTGGGCTTGCAGTTAGACCCGGCTGCTGCTGCCTTGGTCTATGTCTCTGCCTTGGAGCAACCGCGGCAGACTGTTGCCCCTCTGCAAGCATCCTTACCGCATGTCAACACACGTGTAGGCATGGATACATCAACAACATGGCGAAGCAAGCAAAAACAACAACTGCTAAATTAGGGCACGTGCCAAACCCTGGAAACTGCTAATGGGTGTGCTACCGATCAACCAGTCGTGCTGCCTAGATGAAATATCCATGGGAGAAGCACCTGTCCATGTGATGTAATATCGTCAGGGCAGTATTGTGAAATAGAACACCAGTCACCTGAACACCTGAAATCCATTGCATAAGGAGTCCCGTGAAGCGTACTTGGGCTTGCTATTAGACTTGGCTGGTGCTGCCTTGGTCTATGTCTCTACCTTGGAGAAACCGCGGTAGAATGTTGCCCCTCTGCAAGCATCCGTACCGCACGTCAACACACGTGTATGCATGGATACATCAATGACATCGCAAAGCAAGCAAAAACAACAACTGCTCAATTAGGGCACGTGCCAAACCTTGGAAACTGCCAATGGGTGTGCTCCCAATAAACTAGTCGTGCTGCCCAGACAGAAGATCCATGGGAGAAGCACCTGTGCATGTGATGTAATATCGTCAAGGCAGTATTGTGATGCAGAACACTAGTCACGTGAACACCTGAAATCCATTGCATAAGGACTCCCGTGAAGCGTACTTGGGCTTGCAGTTAGACCCGACTGCTGCTGCCTTGGTCTATGTCTCTGCCTTGGAGCAACCAGGGCAGACTGCTTCCCCTCTGCAAGCATCCATACCGCATGTCAACACACGTGTATGCATGGATACATCAACAACATGGGGAAGAAAGAAAAAACAACAACTGCTAAATTAGGGCACACGCAAAACCTTAGAAACTGCCAATGGGTGTGCTCCCAATCAACCAGTCGTGCTGCCCGGACGGAAGATATCTGGGAGAAGCACCTGTGCATGTGATGTAATATCATCAGGGAAATATTGTGACATAGAACACTAGTCACCTGAACACTTGGAATCCATTGCATAAGGAGTCCCATGAAGCGTACCTGGGCTTGTAGTTAGACTCGGCTGCTATTGCCTTCGAGCAACTACGGCAGACTGCTGCCCCTCTGCAAGAATCCATACCGCACGTCAACACACGTGTATGCATGGATACATCAACAACATGGTGAAGAAATCAAAAACAACAACTACTAAATTAGGGCACGCACCAAACCTTGGAAACTGCCAATGGGTGTTCTCCAAATCAACTAGTCGTACTGCCCGAACGGAAGATCCATGGGAGAAGCACCTATGCATGTGATGTAATATCGTTAAGGAAGTATTGTGATGCAGAACACTAGTCACGTGAACACCTGAAATCCATTGCATAAGGAATCCCGTGAAGCGTTCCTGGGCTTGCAGTTAGACCCGGCTGCTGCTGCCTTGGTCTATGTCTCTGCCTTGGAGCAACCGCGGCAGACTGCTGCCGCTCTGCAAGCATCCATACCGCACATCAACACTTGTGTATGCATGGATACATCAACAACATGGCGAAGAAAGAAAAAACAAGAACTGCTAAATTAAGGCACATGCCAAACGTTGGAAACTGCCAATGGGTGTGCTCCCAATCAACCAGTCGTGCTGCTCGAACGGAAAATCCATGGGAGAAGCACATTTGCATGTGATGTAATATCGTCAAGGCAGTATTGTGATGCAGAACTCTAGTCACATGAATACCTGAAATCCAGTGCATAAGGAGTCCCGCGAAGCATACCTGGTCTTGCAGTTAGACCCGACTACTGCAACCTTCGTCTATGTCTCTTCCTTGGAGCAACCGCGGCAGACTGCTGCCCCTCTGCAAGCATCCATACCGCACGTCAACACACGTGTATGCATGGATACATCAACAACATGGCGAAGCAAGCAAAAACGACAAATGCTAAATTAGGGCACGCGCCAAACCTTGGAAACTGCTAATGGGTGTGCTCCCGATCAACCAGTCGTGCTGCCTGGACGAAAGATCCATGTGAGAAGCACCTATGCATGTGATGTAATATCATCAAGGCAGTATTGTGACACAGAACACTAGTGACCTGAACACCTGAAATCCATTGCATAAGGAGTCCAGTGAAGCGTACCTGGGGTTGCAGTTAGACCCAGCTGCTACTGCCTTGGTCTATTTCTCTGCCTTGGAGCAACCACGACAGACTGCTTCCCCTCTGCAAGCATCTGTACAACACGTCAACAAACGTGTATGCATGGATACATCAACAACATGACGAAGCAAGAAAAAACAACAACTGCTAAATTAGGGAAAGCGCCAAACCTTGGAAACTGCCAATGGGTGTGCTCCCAATCAACCAGTCGTCCTGCCGAGACAAAAGATCCCTGGGAGAAGCACCTGTGCATGTGATGTAATATCGTGAGGGAAGTATTGTGACGCAGAACACTAGTCACCCGAACACCTGAAATCCATTGTATATGGAGTCCCTTGAAGTGTATATGGGCTTGTAGTTAGAACCGGCTTCTGCTGCCTTGGTCTATGTCTTTGCCTTGGAGCAACCGCGGAAGACTGCTGCCCCTCTGCAAGCATCTGCACTGCACGTCAACACATGTGTATGCATGGATAAATCAACAACATGATGAAGAAAGAAAAAACAACAACTGCTAAATTAGGGCACGCTCCAAACCTTGGAAACTGTCAATGGGTGTGCTCCCAATCAACCAGTCATGCTGCCCAGACAAAAGATCCTTGGGAGAAGCACCTGTGCATGTGATGTAATATCATCAGGGTAGTATTGTGACGCAAAACACTAGTCACCCAAACACCTGAAATCCATTGCATAAGGAGTCCCCTGAAGTGTACCTGGGCTTGCAGTTAGACCCGGCTGTTGCTGCCTTGGTCTATGTCTTTTCCTTGGAGCAACCGCGGCAGACTACTACCCCTCTGCAAGCATCCGCACCGTACGTCAACACATGTGTATGCATGGATACGTCAACAACATGACAAAGAAAGCAAAAACAACAATACATAGATATTTTCAATAAATGCAACTGACCTGAGACAATTGATGGTGCAATGTTGGAACGAGGACGACCCCTCTTGTTGAGATATTGAAACTGGAAAGGATCATATTCAGATGCGTGGATATTCAAATAAATTTCCAAGCTGCTGCTTTTCTTGATTCTTTTGCCTTTCTTTTTTGGGCTAAGGAATCTTTTCTTCCCCTTCAAAGATGACTCAAAAGCACCCAAGCCAGTGATGAAGTCAAAGTCCATAATATGAATAGTGTTGGCCTCATCCAACAATTTTTTAACTACACCAACCAATTGCTCGGTCTTTCTCAATGTGCTAGGAGGATTGTTTCTAAGCAGGTCTAGGTAGCCAAACAATTCATCCCTAACTAATTGAAGTCCCTCAACATCTGGATCAATAGTATCAGTAGCTGTAAACGTTATATCACCATCTACATTTAAGTTTGGTGCCTCTATCTCGTGAGGGGTATCAAATGAAGCATGCATTGTGTCATGATCTGGTACTGAGATTGAATCTCCTAATGGGAAATACAACCAATCTACCTTTATAGCATGCTTGCACATGTTGCCGCGAATAGACCATGGGCAATCACATGCTATAAAATTTGCACGATACCAAGTGGCAAGGTATTTCTTATGAGGATTCGTTTGACTCCTCACCCAATAGGCATGAGATATGCTCTCATGAGGGAAACAATCACTGTCCGGGATTATTTTTTCTCTTTCCATTGAAGATTCAAGCTACTTCTCTTTTCTGTAGTTGTTCAAGTAACCTTCTTCTTTCGGAATTTCTTTGAACCGATACACATGTTCGACATTTGTCAAGAGCAGATATAATAACCAATCCATTCGACGAGCACATTTCTTCCATCGATCGGAGAGAAATTTGGTCTTCAAGTAACAATGGTAGGACTCTACAGCATTGTTGGTCTCTTGATTTGCATGCGAAAAATCACGATAGCCTTTCACCCACATCCCTGAAAGTAAAAAAACAAGTCAACGAAAATATATGGTAATCATGAAACACTTAAGCAAAAACAAAAGCAAGAGTCATCTGCACTTACAAAACTTATCACCGGAAAACCAATTCTTGTTGAGATAGTCGAGGAATTTCCTCTCATCAACAAATTCATCTTTAAATCCTTCTATTGCAGCAGTCACATCATCGTTGGAACAATACTTCATAAAATAACCTAACTTACTGAACATTGCACTTGCCATGTCTGGACTAGTGGCCAAGTTATTGACGTTTTTTAGCCATGCCCTTCGTACATGCCAAACACACAATATAACTTTGCACTGTGTCACCCTCCTGCAATGTTCTATGGGTTAAAGTGACACTTTTTCATAAAAAAGATAAGTTAAAATGAATAGTAATGATAATGAATATACCTCAATGCAACTATCTCAGCCAACGCATCATCAACCATGAAGGCATTAGGTTTCCAATCAGGACGGAGCTAGTAACACCTATTCATAAGCTGCTCCAACCAAAGTGCAATATCTTCATTTGTATTCCGCGATGAAAGAACCCATGCAACAGGAACCCCACTTTGTTGTGCATCAAATACAACTAGTGTGTAAAGCTGGTACTACCATACTCAAACAAGATAGGAAGTGAAAAACGTTTTTTATTAAATAAATTGAATGGCTTAATATTGGATAATCATATTAAAAAAACACGGACAACACAAATACCCCGTATCTAATAGTACTAAATGTTGAGTCCATGGCTATTAAGCTGTTATGACATAGCTTAACCATTGTCTCCAACATCCATTTCGTTTGGATTCCAATTATGAAAGGCACGCCTGCATCATTGGGCTTTTGGAAGAAGAAAAAATCCTCTTTACGTTTTTGGTACCAAATAGAAACACTCATCTCATCCATTTTGTGGAGTTAATAGTTTCCTTTGCTCAACCGACAGTAGATGTTTGCAACATCCTTTTTGCTCAAGAATAAATCCCTATCCCGAGCTATCGCCTCCAAGTTAACATGTTTGTTTATGTGCATTTTGCAAACTGAGTCAACTGGCACCTAAAAAAAAAACGACTTTCGACATACGAGACTATGTCCCTTGAGAGCTTAGGCTTATGTAGAGACCTAGCCTCACCTGAAGTGTCATGCAAACCATGACAAGGCCATCCTTGTTTGTCTTCATGCTCATATAGATTATATGTCAATATCGCAGCCTCAGGATTTTGAACCATAACTTTAACTATAAAATGGCATTGGCAACCCCTCTTCTTGGCAAACGAGGCCCTACGTTTAGCTGGTTGTTCTCTTTTGTCCTCCGGACCATAACAACATGCATAGCTACATAAAAAAAAATTCCAGTGTCAGTACAGACAACAAATTATAAATGGGATATCATTAACTACATATAAATAATACATTCTTGAGATACTTACACTTCATAACTCAATGAAGCAGTGTCATTTTGCCCTGATTCTTTCTTTTTCGGTCGGATGAAACTACATGGAGCATCGGGGTTCATTTCTTCCCCCCTAATGAAGTCAGATACTCTATGGGACAAGATTTTCGCAACACGATCAAAACATCCATTTGATCGAGCAATTTCAGACCAAAGAATATCTTTGGAGGAAAAGGTGAGCATGTGTTTAGGGTCTTGCATTTCAAGTTGCATGATAGCCTGCCATTTGCCTTGCTTGCCCATTTTGAATAAATTCCTACAAACAATGTGCAAACAAATTACTGAAAATAATGTCCAGAATGGTTGAAGCAAACACCACAAACCTGCAACCCTGTTAGTGCTGCTCATGGACTGTTTTGGACAAGTGTTTCTCCTCCAGATCATTTGAAGTAGAAACCAAGAGTCTTGGACTCCTTCTCCCTGCACTGAAAAGGAAAAAGACCCCTAAGGAGTTGTGGAGCAGAGAAAGGGAATAACTTCCTTGTGTTATGAAGGAGAAGAGAGTGCCATGTTGGATTGATGGCTCAATGAAGGCCTAGAGTGCTTATTAGTGAGCAAATTGGCTATGTCATGAGAGAGATGGGTTAGATTGAGTGAGATTAGAACCTTGTAGGAGCTGGCTTTGCCATGGTGGTATCATGGTCTGGCTTGGGAGGGGGGGGTCCATTGTTGATTCCTATGGTTGGGTGGTGAATTGCTTCTCAACAACTAGTTTGATGAACTACAGTTGAAAACAGATAAGTACTCATAGTCATCTGTGTGGAATTCTTATGTTCACATTTTGTTTGATTATGGACAAAGAATGAATTTGAAATATGCATGGTATTTCCACTCCTTTGTATGTGCATATCAATTCTATTTATTCTGCGGCTAAGAGTTTCAAATTGTCTTGGAAACTGATTAATAAAGAAAGGATTTTTGTATGGAATCCCCAATAGGTACATGACATTATTGCTGCTGTTTTAGTTTCTATTGTTGCTGCTGTTTGCAATTATCAATTTCCAGATTTCTTTCAAAATAAAAAGAAAAGAAAAAATCAAATTGCAAATAAACCTTAGTGAGTGATCAGTGTGGTATTCTATGCAAATAAAAGCAAAGTTTTAAGGGTATATCATAGCCAGCAAAAGTGTGTTATGTTTTTCTCTTTGATTGATTGATTTCTACTATAGTTTATTGTACTTTCCTCATTTATGTCTGAGTAGCAAACTAACAGTTTGTTCATGCTAGCAATGGCTCTACCTCTTTAAGTTTCCATTGTGGGGATCTCTTATCCGGGGAAGACTTCATAGGTCATTATTCTGCAAAGGAAGGTTATTCACAAATCTAAAAATTTAAAACTCACTCTGAATGATCTCCCTGCTCTTCTTTGTAGAACATGATTTGGATCCCTATCTCTCCCTAAGATGAATTTCTTACTCTGGCCCTTATCTCATGGTAAACTATTAATAGGTGATAACCTTCTTAGGAAAGGAATCTTCAGTCCCTCAAGGTGTCTTCTATGTAAAGTTAATAATTGGATAAGATAAGATAATTTTGTTAGTGTTCAACAAGCCTGACCACGGTCCACAAGTTATTCTATGGGACTCAAAATACATCCCAATGTATTATATGAATAGAAGCAGAGAAATGGCTAACTAATTAGTCAATACAAATGCAAGAAGTAGTGCAGATGCTGAGATGCAAAAGCAAGAGAAAAACCATGTCAAGCATACAATACTTTTGTTGAGTCATGCTGGGGTGAGGAACAGAGTGGGCAGAATCTTCCCTTCACCTGTTTCTTGAATGTCCTTTCATTATGGCAGTTTGGAATCTCATCCTCAATAAGTTAAAGTTTCCATTGAATTCCAAACCATCCTTTTGGCCTTATCTCTTTCCGACTTGGCAAAATCAGTATCTAGGAACCTTAAGGGTAGCCATCTACTTATGTACTATGGACTCTGTTGCCCAGATATATTATGTGGAAAATTTGTAATAGCAAAAAGAGTGCAATCTTTGATATGAGAGAAAGAAATATTGAATAGGTAAAAAATGGAAGCATATCTTAAATTAGGGAAAAAGTGATAGCTAAGTCCATGGAGGGAAAAAGTGGGAGATATTAGATAAAACGTAGATAAAAGGATTAGTTCTTGTAGTTTCTCAAGCTGGGTGCAATCTGAGAAGGAACAAAATCCAATGCATAAGTAGCTTCTTTATATCCTGGATTTACAGTATAGAAGTACTGAACAGTGGATCATATCGTAGAGGAGTCATTTACTATTCTTTGATGGATCAGCAAAAGGAGCAACAAATAACATTGCAGAAAACTTAGTAGCTCATCAGGGAATTGATCTATTAGGGAAGACACCTCCTAGAAAAATCAGATGCATAGGAGATTCATAGGTGGTAATATCTGCTTTACTTCAGATAAGCCCCCCAAAAACCTTCAAATGGCCTGACTGATTCAGAATGTATGGTGTAGCTGGATCAATTAGTGTATTTGGATCAATTTGCTGAGAGGAATTTGGCATGTTTCAAGGGCCTTTGACAAGGAAGAGAGTGCACTTGCAAACTAGACTGTTTCTACTCCAGATATAAACTTCAGAATCAGGTAGAAAAAACAGAGAGAAGAGATGATCTATCTGCCTATTATAATGGTTATCAAGCATAATTTGGAAAGGATTCATCTCTTATGTCTTCTACAACAGCAAGTTGCAGCAATAAATCAATCCATCCTCCTCAAGTTTCACCGCCTGGAGTGACATATGGTCAACGGTGGGATCCCTCATGGTGCCTCTCACTAGGATGAGAATGAAGATCCTGATGATCTTTGCTCCTTGAGTGATATTGAATCGAATCCACAGTAAGAAAGCTCCCGGTGGGAACAGAGTAATCATGAAGCCTCCAGTGATAAAGAATATAATGTTTTGGAGTTTTTAGAACTGCTACGTTTACTGGGTGTATATTAGTGTGTATAGGAAACAGTAAAGATGGTGTCTTTGGAACTTCTGTCCCTGCCATTTTGTACGTCAAGGTAGCAGAAATCTTAACATAGATAAACAAGATTGTAATCAATGTTAGTAAGAAAATCATAGCAGTAGATACTCATCATTACTATAATGTAAGAACATGTAATCCAAAATTTGTTTATGTTAGAAAGAATCGTTGTTGAATCGTGTAACTATTATCAGCTGATTTACTTTCATCACAAAGCAGAGGTTTGATATATGAAAGTCGGGTCTAAATTGAACTAGTAAAATAATGGCCAATGCGTACGTAAAGAAGGCTAGCATATTTAAATAGTTTAAGAACAATAGTTCACTCAAGATCAACTGAGCTTCTTTTCACTGAAACTGGACAGAACCAGCAGCATTCACCGAGCAATGGAGCAGTCGCAGATCGTGTTGCAGGCTTCGGAGACTTCGGTGACCGGTGAAACAGAGCAATGGAGCAATGGAGTAGTCGCGGGAGGGAGATCATCATTTGAAATCTGGTTGGTGGCGCATTGATGGGTATGTCGAACGCAGAAGCAGGTGGTTGATCACGTTAACGGCACTCAACGGCGACGAGGTGGATGGGACGGCGACCGGGTGGAAGGGGCTGCCGGTAACCGAGAGGAGGGGTCGTCGGCGGTGGTCGGAGTGCCAGCGCGATGGTTGCCGCTGGGAAAAATCGTCGTGTCGGTAGCTCACTCCTTTATGAAGTTGCCTAAATGCACGGAAACTAGGGAAATAAAGAGGGGCTGCAGAGTCAAGTAGAATAAACGACAACGAAGAACAATGTTAAACATGCAGCAGAGTAATAAATGCTCTGGCTGCAGCATTGTGAACCCTTGGATCTCAACAGCAAAGTAATAAATGCTCTGGCTGCAGCATTGTGAACCCTTGGATCTCAACATGAATGCTGCAGCTAGAGCATTTATTACTCTGCTGCATGTAAAATATAACTACAACTAAAACGCCCCGCTTTTCCGGCAAGTTTTCGACGCAAACCGGTTAAATTTTATACTGCCCCCTTTCTTACTCCGTCGAGAGCCTCTTCCGACAGTCCGTTCGACTACACACTTGTCGATGGAAGTTTTCAGCAACCGGGTCCACCCCCACCATCCTCGTCAGCTACGCAACCACCAGCGATCCATACAATTAATACTTCGATTTTCAACCGCCAGCGATGCATACAGTTAATACATGGATTTTCAACTATTTCTGGGCAAGAGTTTGAGATTTCCAAAATAGATTTTGAATTTTGAATTTCAAATGCCCACCCTCGTTGATGACTCCTCAAACCAATTTACTCTTCTTCTCCGCCATCAAACCAATTACTCTCCTTCTCAGCCATGGAAAAACAAGCTGTTGCTACCATTCTCATTCTAAGACGCAAAAGGAATAAACCCTGTTTTCCAAAAGATTATTTTGAATTTTGAATTTCACATGCCCACATGACTCCTCAAACCAATTACTCTCCTTGTACGCCATGGCAAAAGAAGTTTGCCTGTAACGTTATTTACAAAATGCGATTAAACATACATCATTGATGTGTTTACGTCGAACACTATTTACAAAATTGTGATCGACCATACATGCTTAATAAGCCGATATATTTTATAATTGATTTTTACATAAATGATTTTTTAAATAAAACAGTTATATGCACAATTGTGAGTTGGGATAGCGAATTTATAAACTTTTATTAAACTTATTTAGTTTTTTTTTTAGTATTTCAATACATTAAATATGGAAGTCGGTGTCAAAAATCTTTATACTCAATAGCAGGTATGTCGATGGGAGCAAATGCAGGTGTAGTATGTGAATATCAATATGTCGATGGGAGCAAATGCACTTGTCGCTGTGAATATCAAAGCAGAATTTTCAGTCTGAAATCCAAGGGCAATTAATAGTTAAACAAGAGCCACGTGGTGGCAATTCTCCTCGACATTGCCATATGCTTTTGCTAGAAGAAAAAATGCCTCGTAATAATAATAAGGCACACTCTAAGAGCATTTGTTATCCATGATAGTAATAAACAACCTATTATTAAATAGAAATAAACATTGTCTCTTATCATTAGAATAGAGACATTGTAAAGATTGTGTCATTAAAAACATAATTCAATTTCATTAAAAACGTTATGTATTTCAAACTTTTGTGCTAACATATATAACAAACTAAGAACCATTTGAATGGATACAAGGTTAAATATCAGACTAATTTAACTCTGCTAATAATTTCTGTGTTGTTCCACCTTGACTACGGTCATTTGTATTATTTGGGATTTTGGCTTGATGCTCGTTAGTTTGATGGATTCAATGGATAGACTTAAATTCTCAAGTATAAGAACATAAATTTAGTCTTGTGCACTCAATACAAGAACCTCATACAAGGTTAAATATCATACTAAGTTAGATTGTTAATATGAACTTTTAATGTCTAGGATAATTTTATCTAACTTTTAAACTATTAAATAGGTTTTCTACTTAAATCAATTCCAAATATTGTTATGGGTGTGCACCGTTTCAAATTTAGGTAGTTGGGAATCTTAACCATAGTGTAAAAATGACTCTCTATGTAGTTAGTAATTTTTTTCTTTTATTCAAAGTGCATTTCATATAAATAAATAAAATAAAACAAATATGAAGAATAAAAATTTCTACCGTTTTGAATATATCAAATAAAAGAATACATTAAATAGTGAAATAAATATTTCCCCAATTATATAGTTGAAAAGAAACCACTCAACTTTGTTAAAATATCCAATCCTATAAATAATTTATAGTTTAATATACATACAAAATCATATGAAAAATAACATTACTAACATCCCTACTCACTTGAAAGATAGAAACTAATAGAATACATAGAGATACAATATATATTAAATCATGGTTGAGGTAATATACAATGTATATAGTGTTACAACACTATGTAAAAAATAATTAAGCACACAACACTTATAATTAAATTATGCACTTTTCCTCAAGGATATGGATTCAACTTTGAAACATATCCTCGATTTTATGATTATGAATAGTATCAACGGAAATGTATCATAATTAAAAATGCAATTTATGGAGGGCAGATAAGAGCAACTCTCATACACTCAAAGCATTATATCTTATGCTAGAAATCAAGTTAATGGATTAACTGAAAACATATGACATTTTACTGGACATTGATAATAGACCAAGGACAGCTCATGCCACAAATAAAAGTTACATGAAAAAATTAACACACCATCAACATAATGACCATAAAAAAACACTCAAATGTGAAAAATCACAATAAAATTATTATCAACTCCTCCAATTAATTTAGAAAATAAGAGAGAATCTAAGATAAATTTATGTGTTAATATATAAGTTTTGACCAATAAATTGTTTATAAAAATTAACTTTGAATAAATTATGCTAATTAAGTTAAATATAGAAAATGCAAGTTTAATGTATTATGTTCATTTGCTAATTATCTTATATTTACATTAACGTTAATTGATTATGTATCATATTTGAATTTGGAATAAATTTGTATATGTCAACCATTAAGCTTTGTGTATGCGCACTGTATAAATGGAATTGAAAAGTGTTGAAGGTGGGTCTTGATTGAATATCTGGATGTGTGCAAATGCATATACCAGTAGTGAAAGAAAGAGGGGCTTCATTGGCTTCCAACTTTAAGAGAGATTATATTGTATTCAATGACATTCAATAAATGTCATAGGGTCATTGTAATGGAAGGATTCCACAGTGCAAACAACTATAGTTTTTTGGGGCTATATTTTGCTTTGGACAAGTAGTCATTGAATTAATACATGTGGAATCCATGGTTCAGCTTGGTAATAATTTTATACCTTCACCTTCCACTAATTCTGGCACGGATAGCGTAATCTGTTACAAGATGTGGCATTGATTTTGCATAGAGGAAAGAAGGGAATGCTTTTATGGATTCTTACAAGTACCTACTCCCTTGACAAGTATCAATCCGAAACTTTTATAAATCGGTAGGCTTGTTGCTCCTTCATTTAATGTCATGCAAATCATTTAAATTTTATCCTCCTCTACTTTATTATCTCTTGCTTGATATATTAGGGTTATCAGCGTGGAAACCTATAAGGAAATTTTGAGAACGTATTTAATTTATTATTTTTCCTATGATCAACTATGATCACAAGATTTATTCACCTATTAATTGGCCACCGGCAAGATAGTTTCCCCAATGAAACCGTATATATAGATGTCGTTTAAAAATCTGGTGCCCAGTGATTGTATGTATTTAAGAGGATACCAAAACATATCATATTTTAAAGAAAATTAAGCCAAATAAAATAAATAAATAAATCATGAAACATATAAAGCCAACACATAAAGAAATATTGTGGCCAGTAAGGATATTTTTCTATGAAAGATTTAAAAAAAACCCATTTGGTTACACATAGAACGTGTCAGCATCTCACCAAAATCAATTGAGTGGATTTTCTAAAGCAACGATCTCTCCATTAAAATATTGTGGAGTGGTATACTAAATCTATGACATTTTTGCAGTATCTTTGTTTTGTGCATTAGCTACTCAGGATGTATCTAAACCATAGTTATCAACTTTAAGATTTCTTCTGATAGAGTGGGAAGGATTGTTTGAGAATGATAATCAAAGAATTGAGATTAAACAGGCGGAAGAGACACAAAGGAAACAAGAGGACATGATGGTTGGAATGATGTTGTTGAGTGGGATGATGGATGTGAGGCATTTCAAGAACCAAAAGTGAATATAGATGAGAAACCAAATAGAGTTGCCTCAGTTCATACATTTCATATTTGTTGGATGATAATTCTTGAACAAATCATTGAACAGTGCGAGTTAGAAGATGTCTTGCAACTGCTAGATGAAAGATCGTTAAACAAGAGTACAGTGTTGCTCACTAAGGATGAGGTATGTAAGCTAACTTCAATGTTAGCTAATATACAACCTGTTGTAGTATTGAAAAGTACAGTGTTTCCTTGTTATTTCCATATGATTCCCTTTGGTTTGAAACATTGAAGATTCCCTTTCATTTGAAACATTGAAGATATTTGAGGATAAACTAAAGCAGAAAAACATATTTGGCATGAAAGAACAAGAGAGTATTGCTAATGGTGTGTTGGATGATATGAATAATTTGGATGATTTTGTAGATTATGAATTGTTATCACTTATTTTATCGATGGGCCTTCTTCCATAACTTACTAGTAATCCTTCTTTTGCTACTATTTTCTCCTCTATGTGTGCGGCACTAGGGCGACTAGCACGCTTACTGCAAGAAAGGCATTTATGTATAGAAAGGAATGAAGATCAAGCTTGCATTTCAAGAATCTATTAGCCATGAACCATTTTCTTTGGTAATGTGGCATTCCCTTATTTTATTGCAGAACTCACAAGGGGAAATCATTATTTTCTAGCATGGGCACTGGTTTTTCAGTTCATGCATGTACATACTAGACTTAATTCTATGAATACTGTATATTTTGTATTAAAAACATATTTAGATATGCAAGTTAAAGAGGATGAATTAAAATATCAGTACGCTTTGAGTAGCATGACATTTCCTCATTGTCTGAAGAACACTTAGTTGGTTTGAAGGAAAAAATTCCAAGTATTCTCAAATTGGCCTACTCTGCACTTTCTAAAGATCTTGGACAAACAAGATTTGGAATTATTTGATGTTATTGATTTCATCATTGGGACATGTAGTCTTCGATTCTTGATAAGTATGCAGTGCCCAGCAAAATAAAAGAATGTCGGAAGGGTGCCTGCATCAAGGAGTATTTCCCGTGTACCAATTTCTTCATCTCATTCTTGTGTACCACTGTTGCAACCGGTTTTCACTCTGCTTCATTAGTTGTGTGAAAATGTAGCCTTAGATTCCTGATAAGCATCCCAGTTTGGTCAAAGTTGAGTATGTTTGCTAAAGATATGCAGCTACCTAATCAAGTTCAATTTTATGCCTTGGAACTTCTACAGTGTATTTTAGGAAGAGGGTATATGCAAGATTTTGGCATACATGACAATTATTTATTACCCTGGGATGGATGGGATGCTTTCCATTATTTGGATTTGGATATTCATTCGACAGAAAACAAATCGAATGTTCATGGATTTAAAACTACTTTGGTTGCCATGAAGTCAATAGAGTTGATATCTGGTCTTTGGCAAGATGTGGAAGTAAATGGAGAGGACCTGGTGACAGTTGACTCAGCAGTATATTTGTATTGTGCATTAGCTACTCAGGATGTATCTAAACCATAGTTATTAGCTTTAAGATATCTTTTGAAAGAGTGGGAAGGATTCTTTGAGAATGACAATCAAAGAACTGAAATGAAACTAACGGAAGAGACACAAAAGATTTTAAAAGAACCCATTTGGTTACACATAGAATGTGTCACCATCTCACTAAAATCAACTGAGTAGATTTTCTAAAGCAGCAATCTCTCCTTTAAAATATTGTCGAGTGGTATACTAAATCTACAACATTTTTGTCAACAGATTAGTTTGGTTCAAACAGAAATGAATCAATGTGAGAACCAACACATCATTCTATTAAACCACAAAACCTGCTAGGAAATCAAAGAAGATGCCAGAATTAATAGTTTTCATAAAAAAGTTAAAATGAGTTAAAGCCTAGCTCACCATCAACTCATATCCTATACCTAAAAAAGAAGCAGATGCCAGCAAAAAAACCAAGGAATTCATCTGCAACAAAGAACAGTGTCTTTGGCAACAATAGTAATAAAATAGAAGAAAACCAAAGTACCACAGAACAATCGTATTGGTGAAGAACACAACCCCAACATTCACTACACTCACAACCAATGATATGACGCTAGCAAAAAAACCAAGGAAGTCATCTACAACAAAGAATAGTGTCTTCGGCAACAATAGTAAGAAAATAGAAGAAAACAAAAGTACCACAGAACAATCGTATTGGTGAAGAACACAACCCCAACATTCACTGCACTCACAACCAATGAGATGAGAAAGCAAAAGAAGCCATCGATGAAAATCAACGAAGACAAGATTTAATTAAAAAAAATTGTAGGTTGTCACATTTCAAATGAACAATGTACCCAGAAAATCTAGCTCCAAACCCTCACATTTCAATCCAGCAGTCCACCAGAAAAACCAGCACCGAACCCTCACATTTCAAACCAGCAACCCACTAGCAATGAGCAAGCTGAGCAATTAAAATAAATGTGCATGTTGCATATAACATGAGGTTGTCTCGAACCCCCCACAACGACATTTAAAATTTCCTGACCCTGCATCATGAAAAACTTTGGAGAAACACAAAACCCAGATTCCAATAGAAGGAAAATCTTAGCTAAATCTAACCATCCTTCATAACCATGCATCCTCAGAGTATGTAAAATGTGATCACCCCAAAAATAGAGTCATAAATATGAGCAAGGTGGATGAGAAGCAAAGCTACATATTCCCTGTTATTGGATTGACATTGTAAATTGAATTAAGCTTGCAATTGAATTTATAAATGTGTTATAAATTAACTTTAGTTCGAAGAATGAAATTTGTATTGGAATGGAAACAACCATTATGAATGCAATGAAACCCATATCATCCATTGGGAAAATTTTAATATTCATTTGAAAATAGCTCTTATGAATGCGATGAAACCCATATCATCGATTGGGAAAAGTTTAATATTCATTTGAAAATAGCTCGATACTTTTTGAATGGTTTGGGATCGAAAATTATCAATCAATATTGCTTGGTAGTGGTTGTCTTCCCTACAACAAGGAAAGTGTCTCTGAATACTATAACTAAAAAAAAATGGTATAAAATATAGAAACATTGAAATAAGAAACATGACTCTTATTTTATTTTTTTGAAATGCATGATAAAACTATTAATTACCATTTCCTAGCTTTCCTTCAAATAATGAAACACAAACACAAGTGTTAGATGAAGCATTAAGCTTTGTACAATTTACATGGTTTTTATTTCAAGAAGCATAAGTCTATCAACTATAACCATAAAATAAATTTTGACTCTTCCTTCATTAAATTATAAAATAAATTATACAATTTCATAACAAAACTCTTCCTTCATTAAATTATAAAATATAACTACCCATTTATATAAATATAATTATTTTCTTACACTTAACATCCAAGTTTATTTACTTTACTTACTTGTCCTCACACTTAACATCCAAGTTTATTTACTTTACTTACTTGTCCTCAACACGTTTGCAAAGTTTTAAATTTTGAAACTTAGAAATTTTTTGTGAATGGAAACAACACTTTAATTGGTGGCTTGAAGGTAAATCAGTTTGAAGCTAACATGCTACCTAAATTAAATCCGTTGAAGAAAAGAAAAGTAAATCCGTTCAAGTAAAGAAAAGCATGAATGCTATGGTATATGAGATTCCATTCTAAAACAACATGCAATCCTTTACCACCTATACAGTTAGAAATTGTTGATTCCATTTCACATAACTGTTGATTCCATTTCACATATGGATGTGCCTCGACCTATGGGTGAAGACGATGTGATATGATACACGGTCTTATTTTTGTGAAATCTGAGGGACGCGATATAGTATGCATTGGAAAGATGGTTTAAAGGAAGAAGCTGGCCACAAGTGAAATGCAAATGCTCCATGCCATCGCTATCGTAGTACTCGGCATTGGGGAAATGACCCTGGAATGCAAAGGGATGTCATCACTGGAGCTCAAGGATTGACGCCTTGTCCTAATGCACTGAATACTCTCCCTCAATGGTGCTGGCAGCACACCAATAGAAATCATTCCACCTTCCAAACCCGTTCTTCCATCTCCTCATTCTTTTGTCTATAGTCCTTTGCCAAACTCGTTCTTCCATCTCCTCATTATTTTGGTGACTTGAAACAAGTCTATTAACCTACTCTTGCAAGAGGTGCATGAAATGCTAGAAGCAATTTGCAGAGATAGATGGAAGCCATTCAATAAACACAACCATAGCTCTCTGACGATCCATTCTTAAACCACAAGATTAAGGATGCATAGATTGATTTATGTTGTAAGGATGCATAAATTGATTTATATTGTTTATTACAGGTTGCATGGTTGTTGCATGCAGATTGCCACCAGATAGCAGTGTAATTATGCAGTTTTCCACTAGATAGCAGTGTAATTAGGAGAAGCGACTAGAGATGCCAAATGATGGGGTAATTCTGACCAAATAAAAAATAACAGAGTTGTCAGGGATTTCACCGATCAATGCATTGGATTTATCAAACAATGTAGGTTAAAGGCAATTGCCACAATAAGAGGACTAGGTTCTAACACTTGGGAGCAAAGTAAAACTGTATTTAAGTAGTGTTATGTATTTAAGTTTGATATGCCTCGGTGCTAAAACTTAGGAGCAATGTAAAACTGAATTTACATAGTGATGTATTTAAGTAGTGTGGGGTATTTAAGTTTGAATTAGCTTTTCAGTTGTCTAATAACATATTTTATTTTATTATTCTAGAATATAGTTAAGTTCACAAAAGATCTAGAAGTGTTGGGGAATCAACACTTTTCATTACTTAAAATTTTGATCTATCTTTGTTAGCGTCACTTTAGGAGCTACTTTAAAATTTCAGCCATGCTGTTAAAGTTTCATTATGTTTCTCAGTCATTGTATTTCAGTATAGTGTAGAAGTGATGGCACATTCATACATTAGTGGCACACTTCAGCAGATCCATCATATCTCTAATCCCCTGCACAAAAGAGGGGTGTTTTGATGATGGTGTTGAACTAGTTTTCTTTAAGAGGAAAGCTATATTTATGAAGAAGGGTAGAGGGTGCATGCATGAGCCAGCCTTAGCGTCTTTTCAGATTTAGCCAATGTTTTTTATTTATTGTTTTTTCGAAAGTTTGAACACTGTTTTTTTTCTTGAGTTAGTGGTTGATCTAACTTTACATAGGGCACATGAAAGAGGAGTCTTCAATATTTAGGGGTGCTTTGCAAAGTTGGTAATTCCCAAGGAGAATTAAAAAAACAAATCTACTGAACATTGTTACTCATAAATATTTAGGGGTGCTTTGCAAAGTTAAAAACAAATCTGCTGAATATTGTTACTCATAAATATTTAGGGGTGCTTTGCAAAGTTAGTAATTCCACGGAGAATTAAAAAAACAAATCTACCCAACATTGTTACTCATATATAATAGGATAATAAATTTGCATGACACAATTTAAAAAATACATAATATGCAAAAATAATATAAATGATAGAATTTATAATTATTCTTAGTGATAAGAATATATATAATAATATTTTAAGAAAAAAAACTTAGTAGTTAAAATCAAAAGCATCACAATTTTGATGAAAAAATAATACTTTTCCAAATATTAACTTCTCTCTCTACCATAAAATATTATATTGGTATAAAATATTAAATATTGAGTAAATTATATTTTAAATATTGAGTACATTAAAGATTTAAAATTTGCATTATTGTGTAAATTGTGTAAATCTGCGTTCCACTTTATTAATCATTAAATACATGTGCAAGTGGAACTAAAAATTATTGGAAGAGTGTGTTTATTTGTAAAAATTATTGGAAGAGCGTGTTTACCTATAAAGTTTCTGTTAAACTATCCCCATAAATGGAGATAATTGCTGTAAAGTTTCTATTAAATTATCCCCACAAATGGAGATAATGGTCCCAAATGGAGATAAGTAAACATGCTAACGCATTAATATTTTTACCAATGATGATAGCCAACATGATATCATCGTGTCAATGACCTAATATTATTTTTGAAATGAGAGAGACAGCCAAGAGAGAAAGTTGAGGTTGAGTATAAAAATAAAAAAACCCAATTTGTTAAGGGCAGATCAATTTAAAAACAACTAAATGATTTCTTCAATTCATTTCAATTCTTTTTGCAGTGAATTCATTTTGCAGTAAATATCACGATCTGATGGGTTTTGGGGTTTTTATGGCTACATATGCTCATCTTATTCTTATTATTAGAATTTTATTCCATTCATTTTCTAATCCATGTAAGATTCATAATTGATATCACCGTTGTACAAGCCAAAATGACACTTTTCACTTGACATGGTGGGACGCGTTGCAATTCTTGATGGATGTACTGTATTTCCTTCAAAGATTTTGAAATGACCTGAAAGTTCTTCTCATTTAGTTCATAATATTAATTCTTATGGATTGGTAAAAGGTTTGAAAGTATGGTAAAATATTTGAAAGTAAATGGGCAATTATTCAAGATCAATTATAAATGTTTTGCACAAATATATCTATTAAAAATCTCTTGAGGTAGATGCATATGAAATGGCTACTATGCAAAAGAAGAAACATAAAAGTCAGTTTATATTATTAATTTGATTTTGTCAACTTGGTTAAATGCAATTGTTTGACCACTTTTGGTAGAATGATGTGCAAAAGAAGAAACATAAGGATCAGTTTATATTATTAATTTGATTTTGTCAGCTTGGTTAAATGCAATTGTTTGACCACTTTTGATAAAACGATGTAGCCATAATTTACAAAGGTTTCTTTTCAAAACCAACCAAAGCATATTCTTGAAAAATAAATTAGGTATGAGACACATCATATATTCACTTTACAGACATAGATTAACAACCAACTTTGAACAGTCACTTAACAAAACAATGTAAACATTTTATTGAAGAATATAAACGCATTTATAATTATAATTATCTCAAAAGCTAATTTCATTGAGCATGGTACAATTTACAATATATTATGGTTCAAAATCATTCACCTGGAGTATAACCGCAGCTATTTAGACTCGTGGCAACATGCAAAAAACATTAGCAAGAGAGAAGCATGCAAATTTTGATGGAGCAAGATGAAGACAATGGTCTTTCACTCTAACTCCACCTCTGACACAGTGTTCTCTCATGCTCAGCGAATTAATTTTTTGAGATCGAACAGTGCCCTCTTGGAAACAAACTCAGATATTTTTTGAAGTCTCAACAAGCAGAGGATTATTTGTGTCAAAATAGATGCAGAGAATGGAGAATGACCTGCTACATAACTTACTCCTACTGCAAGCGAAACAACGAAAACGTAAGAAATAAACTAGCCTATGAGATAATGAGGGCTCATCCGCTAACTCTCCAGTTGAAGTCGACACAATAGATTCAATGGTAAGCTAAACGAGAAAGATAATGACGGTCTCGTGCATGAACTCTTTAGCTGCAACGTTAGGTGAAGGCTGAAGCATGCCCAACAGCTACAACGTCTGTATGTGAAAAAAGAAATGCTGAAATCAGAATTCAGAATCCTATCAATGCAGTGTTCTGAGCCTACCATCCGCATGAATATAGGAAGAATTGAATTGAACCTAAGAAAAATTATAAATTATATCCAGTCTTGAGAAATTTCAGTGACCATATACGTGGAAGAGCCAGCAACCGATTGCATGGTCGTGGAAGCTGCATCATAGTGGAGGTGCCAGATATCGTAGATGGTGTGGGCAGCTCAAGCATATCTCATAGCAGGTGTTAGTAGGGGCAGATGGTGTAGTTAGCTCGAGCAGGTGTCAGATGTCAGGTGTCAGTGCCAGTGCATGGGACAGAGCATTGGTAATTTGGCAATAAGAGTGTGATGTAAAAAAACTTTAGGAAAACCAACCAAAAGCATAACATAAATTGCAAAACTATAAAGTTAAAAATAGTGCAATAAGTTTCACAGTTTTTAAAATCTACATGATTACATAATTCCCTGCTTGCATGCAGGGAATAAAAAGATGGAATAGTAAATGCATCTAACACCATCCAAACACAAGAAAATACATATTTGATAAAGAACACAATAGTTAAGGTCTATACCATTTTTAATTAATAAGATTAAAGATTAATAATAGCTATCTTGCCATCAATACTTGTCTGCGTCATTACCCTGCCACTTAGAAACTCTCGAGAAACCAGAGTTAGATGCATTTATAGCATTGGTGACATCACCGTGCCGCCAGGTCTTGGGGCACAGGAACCCATGGCAACGTCACCTCCACCAACCAATGGTAGCCTTAAAAAATACAATTAAAAAATAAACTTAAATGAAAATTGTATTGAATATTGCAAAACCTTAATCTAAACTCCCACAAATTTTTAAATTGTTCCCTATTAATATACCTGAGCGATTCATATATATCCTCTTGTCGAGGACATAACAACGTTTTTTAATATTTTTATAAAGTATGACTCACACTTTGCTAAATTTATATCTCAGTTTGCTAACCTATGATTGTATATATAGATTTGACGGATTATAACTATTGCTTTATTGTAGAAACACACAATTTGCTAAATTTATATTTCAGTTTGCCAACATGTGATGGTATATATAGACTTGATGGATTATAACTATTGCTATTGATTTCCAATAACTACTTTATGGGATCGGATTTTTAATTTAAAAACGGTAATAATTTCGAGAACTAATCTTTCAAACACAGGTACACATGGGTCATATTGAGGAAACCTAAGATGATTTGTTAAAATATGATGGTATATTTAATTTTGATTATTTTTGGTGGCTACTTTTGGGCAATGTTAAGTATGAACGAAAATCTTTAAAGAGAAAATAACATAACTTGTACATCTTTTTAAAGAAAACAATGTCATATATTTATATAATGTTTTTAAATTAATGGTAGAGTTATAAAAATTTTGTATGTTATACCTTTATTATTATTATGATATATTGGGTATATGTTATAATTTTTTAATAGGTAAATCAATAATGATGCTGTGTGTTGAAAACTTTTATCGACCAATGTGAAGTCGGTCAGATTGCCAGAAGAGGATCTCGTCTAGACAGAATAAGATAACGTTGTAAAGGGAGTCTTTGACGGCACTGGGTTGGCCCTTGTGCAATTGTTCTAGAGATTAGCCCACTCCTTCCGGTGCATGTTTTCGCTTCAGATTGAATCCACATAAGGCGCCATCGGTGTACATATCGTTTGCCATAATAGGGAAGTATGGAAGCTTATTTCCCTATCTTGTGCAAGATCCAAGCATCAAGATATACCCACCTTATCGATGGTATTCATTGTAGAAAATGAGAAACATATCTCTAATAATTTATGGAAACTTTCCATTCCACCCCATTCATTTAACATTATATAACATTATTAAGGGGTGTATTGGCACTCGTCGTAAGAGAGATCAAATGCCACAAGTAAGAATAGCTATGTTCACACGAAAGTATGGAGTTGGGTCGATACTCTATGTAATTAGGTCAATAGGTGATAGGTGTTTCTTAGCAGGTGTGTTTTGGAGTGTTTCATGTTTCTTCATGATAGTTGAGGAATTCACAAAGCATTTATACAAATTGTTTTGTTTTATTAATTTTTTCATTGTGTTTTCCATGTGCAAGTTCGAAAGTGAAGGAGAAAAGGTGAAAGCATTAAAATTTTAAGAAGGTTATCGCATTTTCATTGAGGAAGATGATATGGACGCAGTTTCATTAGATCGTAAGAACAATGTGCTATTAGGATACCTCCACACTTGTCACAATTACCATTGAAATAACACGTTGGAGAGATTGACAATTATAACATACCATGAATATTAACTAGGAAAGATCAATGCCAACCAAAGAAGTTGTTACAACACATTAAATTATTGTATCGCTCCATCAAACACCGCAACAAAGCTTAACACAGGTTAATTGCTACATTTTGATTTCCCAATGACTCAGTTGTAATAGCTCCACATGGAGGCTACCAAAAGAAAATGAATTAATCACTCAGCCATTTAACGTGGGTTTATTGCCAAGGTTCTTTGTAGAGAATCTCCATCGTTAGCTTCATTAATAATGCAAAACTATTTTTTTTAAGTAATGTACCATTATTATTAAATACATAACATAACAATTTCCAATTTTTTCCTTATAAGGAAAAAGTTAAATTATTAAAATAAAATTATATATAATTTATAAATAAATGAATTTATAATAATAACTTAAAATTATTTGGTTTTTCATATAAAAGTTAAATTATTAAATAAAATTATATATAATTTATAAATAAATGATTTTATAACAAAAACTTAAACTTATTTAGTTTTGAAAAAGAACAAGGCAAAGAAAATTTGGTATTTTTCAAATGAAAACAAGAAGACTAGGACTAGATTTCAATTTATGGACAAATTGCAAGACTCACTACATTGAAAGTTTGGAGTGAGGGGGGACTAGCCAAGTTGAAATAAATATTTGAAGTTTGACAAAATTTAGTCAAAATTGGTTAAGAGGTAAAAAAATTTAACAAGTTAGTTTTGATGTGAAGAGTCCCTACATGTAATATCCACATTAATGAGCTTAATATGCTTGGCCTCCTAGATGTCGGAATTAACCATACATGGAATCATCCAAAAGTATTAACAAATGCATTGGAGACTACACAAAACTACGCCAACTACAATGGAAGGAGTGGGGAAGTAATACAAGATAACACTCCCCTTCCTACTTCCACAGATACATTATTTCAAAATCAACAACTTGCATTTGACATAGTCCTACAACATTTACAAGTACATGGAACGAAAGAGCCATAAAAGATGATCATCGAAGGAACTGCAAACACATAAATTCTACCTTATAAGCACCATAAAAAATGCACTATCTTCTTAAGCAACCTTTAACCATAGCCCACTACTATGCCTCGCCCCTATTGGAGTTGAAATGTTTAACATACATATAACCACTATACATGTAGGACTTCAAATACCTATAAAGGACATGATTCATTTACATGGAGAGGACCTATGAGTGTTCTAAGAGGAGATGAAAGATGAAACATATTCATCACATTCTCATTGGTTAGATGAGCTTCATAGGGGCTAAATTGTTAGTGTATATTGAGAGTCGCTTTCATGAGTGTTTTCCATATTAAAAAAAACAATTACTCTTTCGACAACTGGTCAATAATTATTGGCAACAATTTGAACGAACTCCCACATATGATGGACAAACCTTTATATGCAAGAGCAACTCTTGGAAAATGTGTATACATAGAATTTAACCCTATAATCATTTTGGAAACAAATTTCCATCATGGGGTATTGTTGGACATCACCTAACTTTATTTTTCAACAGTTGTTGACAAACATCTAAAGTGCTACACCAACCTTGGAATACTTGAGCCTCCTCTATTCTAGGACTAATAGATTCTTGTGAGTAGAGGAGCATTCAATATTTGACACAAAATTACATCTCTTTGAAATGAACATTCTTGCAAACAATCATAACAAATACATGCCCCATGCATTGTCTATGCCTATCGCATGATGTGTCACATATTTCACCATTGGTTTAGATGCACTACAAGATGATGACCATCAACTAAAAAATAAATGTTTTTATATCTCACTTTGAAAAAAAGAAGAGACACTCATCCATTCTCTATCCCTATCACACTTTAAATACTAAGTCTCAATCCCTATTCATTTATTGTTTTACTCTGATATATGTATACTTTCTGGTATGACACATCAATGTACATTTCATTTTACTTACCTTCCATTATGTGTTGTTTTATTTATTGCTTATTAAGACTTGCAATCCAGTTTTTCTTTCAATTCCATCCACTACTTTACTTACCATATATAATCTAGACTTACTTTCAACACATAAAATTATATTATTTACATACACATAACTTTCTCCCATTTTGTAACATATCAAAGTTTTTTTCAAGGTTTCGTTTCCCCACTTTGGGGGTATGCTAGTTTTAGATATTTTATGAAAAATGTAATCTCATGCATAAATATTAAAATTATTAAAGTAAAACAAAATCTGAAATATTAAAATTACTCAAGTAAAACAAAATATGTTATACATAATTACGCAGCATCAAAACATAACCCATGAAAGTTTTTTTCTACAACTCAAAATAATCGGAGAAATAATCTGCGGAATAATGTCATGGCTTCCTATTATGTACAGTGAGCTTGATAAATAAAATGTTAGTTGAGGTGTAGTCAATTCATAAATAATTACCAAATTCACCTGAAATCTTTAGTGAAGAGTAGGGCAGAGTTGCGTCTTCCATTAAGATCATAATAACTCCTGTGTAGGCACCACTAATAACTGAGAGACCTCATCCACTAAATTGTTTTATAATAACTCATCTGTAGGGCACCACTCATAAATGAGAGACTTATCCACTAAATTGTTTTAGACCAGCCTAGATTCAAATCCCAGGCTCTATCAAGCGCCGAGAGGGATCAAATATCTCAATATGCAAACCTAATTGAGTGCAATACCTGAGAAGAGGTTTGCACCTCGCAAGATTTAATCCCTCTTGGCATTTGATAGAGCCTAGGATTTGGATCTAGGGTGGTTTCAGTCGTGGGCGGTGACACAAAATTGGAGTTTGATAAACATTGTAAGGAACATGTTCACTTGAAAACACATATAGAATTATGAGGATTATAATAAGTATTAAGGTTTGAATAAATCGTTAAAGTGGAATATAGGAACAATAATTTTGTAAGGATGAAATAAATGAAAATATGGTTTAGATTTACACACAGTCTAGGGTTTTCCATTTTACCCCGAACAATCACTCGTGGTGGGATGATGGAAAGAGCTAGAAAAATTGTTCTACTGCAAAATGATAAAATAATAATAACTTCTAAGAGATTGTTTTTTCACTTAGCAAAAACCTTTATCATAGACTTTACAATGGGTCCAAAATAAACTAAAAGATATATTGAACTAGATGCATGCATCTTAAATGATAAGAGAAATAATAGTTCAATGCAAATGCACACTCCTTAATGGTTGAAAGTACGCAACTAACTATTAATGAATAGAACTATTTTAACTTAAAATGAGATTCACAATATGAAATTTCAAATGTAATTGGAAATTCCTCCGTGCTGCTAAATCATAATAATAAATTATTAAAAAAAATTAGCATTTAACAACTTAAATACTAAAATTTACACTTAATGATCATATATACAACTAGCAACAACCACATTAAATTAATAATGTGTCTAAATATGCCAATAGGCGTAAATTTAGGCACATACTTTTTATATTAATGTTTTTTTTCTATAGTATGTGCTTAAATTTACGCCTATCGGCGTATTCAGACACATTATTAATTTAATGCGGTTGTTGCTAGTAATGGGTGCGCGCATAGACATATCTACACAGTATTAATAGAAATAATATTGTTTATTTAATTATAATATATAATAAATAATATTAAATATATTAATTACCATATTATTTAATTAATATAAAACATAATATACTTAAAATATTATTAATACAATGTTTTTCTGTATAGTATATATGAAAAACATATCATGAAGTTAATTATATCCAATATCTATTATTCACATGTTATAAACTAACCTAATAACAGATATGATCACAGATTCATAATGTAACCTAGCCATAATGTTCCATACCATGTTATTGATGTACCAAATGAACATATGTTCATTATTATTAGAATGAAGATGATCGACGTCACAATGTGACATAACCAACATTTTTCTCTATAGTATATATTGTGTTGCAAAACATACAAAGATGTGACATGAAACCCTCACAAACTGTGACAATGTTACATAGGCTTTTTTTAATTTCAGAACGTGACAAATACATTGGGGAACGCAAGCATTCAAATACTATGTAGGAGGTTCACAAAGGGTTAGGATAAATTACATCATTCGTCACATTGGAAACAACTATAGTTCTGATTATGCTGGGATGCAATGTTCATGATGGTTTATGGGTCTTTACTACACATCGCAACGTTAGCATTTTCAATCAAAGAATAATATGTTGGTGAGAGGTTTGTCACATCGCAACGTTAGGATTTTTAATCAAAGAATAATATGTTGGTGAAAGGTTTGTCACATCGCAACGTTAGGATTTTTAAATCAAAGAATAATATGTTGGTGAAAGGTTTTATTAGATTCTAATAGTACAGAAGCTGTCTAATTGTCATCTTGCATTATCAAATCGTTCCCTTATCAGTTATGTGAGATTAAGTAATTCATTTTAATGTTGGATTGTAAGTTTATTTCATAGTTGGGTCTAGCTATGTATGCAATGGTTTTCATGTTCTATTTCGACATACATAAAGTATTGATAGAAATAATAAAATGTTAAATTAATTTTAGTAAATAATATCATTTATTTATTACCACATTATTTAATTAATATAAAACATTAAATAAAACATAACATAGGTAAAATATTATTAATACAATGTTCTTCCCTATAATATATATGAAAAATATATCAGGAAGTTAATTATATCCAATATTATTTATTTTATATGTTAAGCATACTTTATTATTTAATACCTTCACAATTACTTATTTTAATATCGATTTGTAATTAATTACATGATATCATTTAAATAATTTGTCGCACTATTACAATTAGTAAGACATATCAAAATGTGACAAAACCGTTGATTAATGTCGCTAATGCAACATAACTGTGATAAACGTCACAATACAACAAAACGCTTATTAAACGCCCACTCTTGCATTATTAATGTGGCACATCTTTGGTTGTGTTGACATATACCAACCAAACATTGTAACAAGCCATGGTTTAATGTCGTAATCTGATATAACCCTTGATAACGTCGTAGTGAAACGTAAACCTTGATAGACATCATAATTCGACATAACAATATGATATGTAACATAAACTGTGTTAAACGTCACAATGCGACATAACGCTTATTAAACGTCCACTATCACATTATTAATGTGTCTCACAATTACCTATTTTAATATCAATTTGTAATTAATTACATGATATCATTTAAATAATCTGTTGCAATATTACAATTAGTAAGACATATCACAATGTGACAAAACCCTTGATTAATGTCGATACTGTAACATAACTGGGATAAATGTCAGAATGCGACAGAACTCTTATTAAACGCCCACTCTCGCAATATTAATGTGTCACATCTTTGGTTGTGTTGACATATATGAACCAAACATTGTAACAAACCATGGTTTAATGTCGTAATGTGATATAACCCTTGATAATGTTGCAGTGAAATGTAAACCTTGATAAACATCATAATGCGACATAACATTATGATATGTAACATAAACTGTGTTAAACGTCACAATGCGACATAACGCTTATTAAACGTCCACTATCACATTATTAATGTGTTTTCCCTATGGTTGTTTTGACATATACCAACCAAACACTGTAATAAACCATGGCTTAACGTTGGAATGTGATATAACCCTTGATAACGTCGGAGTCAAATGTAAACATAATTGCCATGTTGCATTATGGCTATGTTGAGTAATTTGGTACTGTGACAATATTTAAGTCATTGTAATGTTGCACAATGATTAGGTGTAGTGAATTTTTCAGGTGTTAACTATGTTTTGACATAAACGAAGGGTTATGTTTGATTGGGTTGTTTCTGTATGAATATATTGCATTATGGTAATGTTAATTAATGTGGTTCATTGCATTACAACATTAAAAGTAATTTCATAAGAGAATTATATGTTTAATGTATGAAGTGCTATGGTGGATCATGATAGTGAGTGAGCATCAAGTTGAATTGTGACATTGCCGTATAGGCATGATGGTCACTGGATTTTTGTTACATGATTCCATTAATTAAATTGTTTTGTAGTAGTTGGCTTTAGTTTTATTTTGAATTTCTTATTGCATTCTGAAATCGATCAAGGGCTATCTTGGATTCTGATGTTCATTGCTGCTTATGGTGTCTTGTGACATGCGGTGTATAGAAAGTCTTCATAAATTACAAGATTGTTAATTATGTTGCTTTCATTTGAACAAGGCGTGAATGTCAATTGTGGAGCAAATATGGAATATCTTTGTTATTTCAAGTGGGAATAATTGTTATATAATCTGCAATGTTTGTAGTGAGATGTTTTCGTAGACTATAATAGTGCAACAGTTTTTTAATTGATGTTTATTTAATGTGAAATTAAATTATTTTCTAAGCAGTTTCAGTTCCATATATTTTATGTTTTGTGATATTTATGAAAAAATAAAAATTTTAAACGAATACAAAAAGTAACAACTTCAATACAATAGCAAGCAATGCATCCATGAAAATGATGTAAATGAATGTATGGATTGTTAAAATGAGGGAATCTAGGAATTTAATTGCAACAATTACATTTATTATTTCTACTGTTACTTGATGAAGTGAAATATTGTATTGATTATATTAAATTGTAATTTGAGGAACTGATATATGCAATTGTTGAAAAACATTTGACATCATGTCAACTTAGTACAAAAAGCGATCATAAATTACCTTATCGTTAGTTATGGAATATCTTTGTTATTTCAAGTTCAAAAAATGTGTTCTTTAATGTGCAATGTATGTTATCATATCGAGTTGAAATCGAATGCCAAACAAACATTATTAATGTGTCAAATATTGGACATTATTACAACGTGACATAACCCTTGGCGAATATCACAATCTGACACAACCCTTGATGAATGTCGCCAATGTAACATAACATGTGACAAACGTCACAATGCGACATAATTGCCATGTTGCATTATGGCTATGTTGAGTAATGTGGTAGTGTGACAATATGTAAGTCATTGTAATGTTGCACAATGATTAGGTGTAGTGAAACTATTGCATTGTTTCTGTATGAATATATTGTATTATGGTTTTTTTAATTAATGTGGTTCATTGCATTACAACATTAAAAGCAATTTCATAAGAGCATTATATGTTTAATGTATGAAGTCCTATGGTGGATCATCATAGTGAGTGAGCATCAAGTTGAATTGTGACATTGTTGTATGGCCATGATGGTTACTGGATTTTTGTTACATGATGCCATACATTAAATTGTTTTGTAGTAGTTGGGTTTAGTTTTTTGTTGAATTTCTTATTGCATTCTGAAATCGATGAAGGGCTATCTTGGATTATGATGTTCATTGCTGCTTATGGTGTCTTGTGACATGCGGTGTATAGAAAGTCATAATTAATTACAAGATCGTTAGTTATGTTGTTTTCATTTGAACAAGGCGTGAATGTCAATTGTGGAGCAAATATGGAATATCTTTGTTATTTCAAGTGCCAGAAAGTGTTCTTTAATGTGCAATGTTGGTTCCAATACCAAGTTTAGATCAAATGCCTTGTTTATTCATTTGTTGATAATGCAATCTCCGTGTGACTGTATTGGAGATTATTGGTTTATTTGGAATGTTTACATTTTAACCGCATTATTTTTATTAATATAGAAGGACAGGAGATCATATATTAATGTAACTATCAACATAATTGATAAAATACTTTTAGTGTATGAGGGCAAGAAATGTAATATTAGTTGTACTATTTAAAAGATGTAAAATATAGTTTCCATTAAATTTTCCATATAGCCAATAAATTTTGATGTTATACAGTACATAAATCTGTTAGTGTTCTTTAATGTGCAATGTTTGTTCCCATACCAAATTGAGATCGAATGCCTTGTTTATTCATTTGTTGTTAGTGCAATCTCTGTGTGAATGTGTTCCCATACCAAGTTCAGATCAAATGCCTTGTTTATTCATTTGTTGATAATGCAATCTCGGTGTGACTGTATTGGAGATTATTGGTTTATTTGGAATGTTTACATGTTAACCGCATTATTTTTATTAATATAGAAGGACAGGAGATCATATATTAATGTAACTATCAACATAATTGATAAAATACTTTTAGTGTATGAGGGCAAGAAATGTAATATTAGTTGTACTATTTAAAAGATGTAAAATATAGTTTCCATTAAATTTTCCATATAGCCAATAAATTTTGATGTTATACAGTACATAAATCTGTTAGTGTTCTTTAATGTGCAATGTTTGTTCCCATACCAAATTGAGATCGAATGCCTTGTTTATTCATTTGTTGTTAGTGCAATCTCTGTGTGAATGTGTTCCCATACCAAGTTCAGATCAAATGCCTTGTTTATTCATTTGTTGATAATGCAATCTCGGTGTGACTGTATTGGAGATTATTGGTTTATTTGGAATGTTTACATGTTAACCGCATTATTTTTATTAATATAGAAGGACAGGAGATCATATATTAATGTAACTATCAACATAATTGATAAAATACTTTTAGTGTATGAGGGCAAGATATGTAATATTAGTTGTACTATTTAAAAGATGTAAAATATAGTTTCCATTAAATTCTCCATATAACCAATAAATTTTGATGTTATACAGTAAATAAATCTGTTAGTGTTCTTTAATGTGCAATGTTTGTTCCCATACCAAGTTGAGATCGAATGCCTTGTTTATTCATTTGTTGTTAGTGCAATCTCTGTGTGAATGTATTGGAGATTATTGGTTTAATTGGAATGTTTACATTTTAACCACATTATTTTTATTAATATAGAAGGACACAAGATCATATATTAGTGTAACTATCAATAGAATTGATAAAATACTTTTAGTGTATGAGGGCAAGATATGTAATATTAGTTGTACTATTTAAAAGATGTAAAATATAGTTTCCATTAAAATCTCGATATAGCCAATAAATTTTGATGTTATACAGTACATAAATCTGTTTATTTTAAGATCAAAAGAAATAAAAATATTGATTTGAAGCAAAAACTGAAACATAGCTACTTGAAATTTCCATATCCTTTATAAAAAGCTTCATGAAATGAAGCCATGTTTTATTTAAAACCAGAACATACAAAAATTTGCACATAGTGCAAAAACTAAAACAATGTTTTGTTTACAAAGACGCATAAACCTGTTGAATTACATGCCAAAATCCTACAGGGACTGGAACAATGTCCGAGGGAATGGGAGAAAATCATTGAAGAAAACCATGCTGGGAGTTAAAGGAAAGAAATTCTTATACATGATAATGTTACTGCATTGATTGTTTGCTGGAAATGGTAGACGTTGATTTGGAAGCGATGATCTTTCTTCAACTGCTAAATGAGTAACACTGCAAGTTTCCAAATCATAGTATATGAATGGAATTTCAACATTATTGCACATCAATATAGAAGTTCCAACTGCTCAAAATGGTAGATAGTCTAAACAATGTATATTTATATTTCTCGTCATACCTTGTAAAAGGGCCCATCTTAACCCTCTACCGTCCTTGAAGTGACTATCTGTTTGTTGAACGCAATGTTGACCACGTTTGAAATCTTGGATTTCATCTATGCACCATATACTTGTAAAACCATCATTCACAAGACATATCAATTGGTTGCAGTGTAAGGTCAGACACATAGATCGTTTCCTACGTCCTGTGTAAACTGAATGCATACCCCATATATTCATTTCAATGTTCAGGGAGTACATTCTGTACACATATGAGGCACATTCTTCAGAAATTATTTTCACATGCAACCAATAAATTTTTCCCTTATAAAAAACAACATCTTTAGGAGCAGTTCACCATCAGCACCAATTGTTTCTCTCCAAACTCTTTGGACATTGCTGCAGATAAAAAATTTAGGACCATGTATAGTACGCTTATGACGTACAAGTATCCATCCATGTTTTTGTTGACCAGTGTTTCCTATTAGAGAAAAGAAACCATAGTCTCCTATATCAATAATTCCTATATTTGAGAAACGCTTTATGAATGGATTTGCGATGTAATAATCCTTATGCCCTCGTACAGGACAATATTTTGAGAGCAAAATGATTGAACCAACTATACATTCAATCGCATATCTATTTTCCAGATGAGGGACATGCAACAAGGATGTATGTCCTGTACGATTGATAAACTTATATGCAAAATGGTTTTGATGTTGTCCCAATAGTTCAATTAAAAGGCCATTTTCTGTTATATTGTTATTTTTCCAAGCGCTAACAAAATATGGCCTAGACAATAGCTCTTCACAATGTTTAGAGATTGATCGCAAACGAACCAATGTTGAAAATGGCACGCATAGGAGAATCATCTCTAGAAACTCCAGTGGGAGTAAACTCCAAATGCTTGGATCCATTTGCAATTAACTAAACAAGTACATAAAAAATACATAGTTATTACCAATAGAAACATAATAAATTATAAAAATAATTTCTTTGCATAACACAGTCATAGTAGAACATTACCATGAACCAATGTCACAAGACACCATAAGCACCAATGAACATCAGAATCCAAGATAACCCTTCCTCGATTTCAGAATGCAAAAAGAAATTCAAAATAAAAATAAACACAACTACTACAAAACATTTTAATTAATGGCATCATGTAACAAAAATCCAGCAACCAACATTACCATATTGCAACAGAAACATAACAAATCATAAAAGAAATTTCTTTGAACAAACACACAAAGCTATTTAAACTACTTATAAATAACATTAAAAATACATAGTTATTACCAACCGAAACATAATAAATTATAAAATTAGTTTCTTTCCATAACACAGACATAGTATAACATAACCATGAAGCAATGTCAGAAGACACCATAGGTAGCAATGAACATCAGAATCCAAGATATTTCTTACATCGCTTTAAGAATGCAAAAAGAAATTCAAAATAAAAGTGAACCCAACTACTACAAAACAATTTAATTAATGGCATCATGTAACACAAATCGAGCAAACAACATTACCATAATCCAACAGAAACATAACAAATCATAAAAATAATTTATTTGAACGAACACACAAAGCTATTTAAGCTACTCATAAGTAAAATTAAATATACATAGTTCTTACCAACAGAAACATAGTAAATGATAAATATAATTTATTTGCTCAACATGGACAAAGTAGAACACAACCATGAGCGAATGGCATAAGACACCAGAAGCACCAATGAACATGAGAATTGAAGACAGCCCCTCATCGATTTCAGAATGAAAAAATAAATTCAAAACAAAAATAAACCCAACTACTACAAAATAGTTTAATTAATGGCATCATGTAAAAAAATCCAGCAACCAACATTACCATATTGCAGCAGAAACATAACAAATCATAAAAATAATTTATTAGAACCAGCACACAAAGCTATTGAAACTACTTATAAACAAGATATAGGTCGACAACAGATTATTTAGGAACAGATCAAAATTAAAAATATTATTCAAACTTATAAAATATCTTCAACACATTTAGATAATTGTATGCAATGATAGACTGAATAAATACAATGATGCGAATTGAAATAAAAGGGACTCTCACTATTTTTTTTATGTACATGGTGATGACAGTGGCTCAACAATTTTTTTTTTCTTGGCATGACACCACAAATTTTCTTTGCTTTTTTTTTTCAGTATTTTTTTGGGTTTTCTTGCCAAGATCACAAATTCCGTTCTTCACCAATCTATGGTTAGGCTCATATTTTATTGCATCCTCAAGATTGTCATATACCAACCCAAAACCTGAAGATCTTTGTCCATACGTACGAAAACCGTAAATAAATATTTGTTGTGTACCAGTAATACCAAATTTCTTCCCTATCTCCTTTTGAATTTCTGGTTTGGAAAGGTTTCCTCTTCCAGGATGTAGAACATGTATCTGAAATCAACTCCTCAACCTTGGTTCATCTATCAGGTGTCTAATGCATACTGTTGGACGATGAGGGATTTTTTTTACATCCATTTTTTATGTGGATTTGAGGCAAAGATCTGGAAAATAAAAACATATATGGTTTTATGAATTCAAACATAATGTTAACCAAATGATACAATAAACAACATTGGAGGAAATATGGCATAAGCACTAAAAATCTAAGATATCAATAACAATTAAATCATACAATACAACAAAAACGTAAGTTGCATAAAATGGTAACATGCATGGTCATGGTTATATATGTCAAAATCATTGGCATGCCATCACGTAATCTATCATTAAATAGTGTTTTTCTGGCACATTTCATCAGTACATTCAACAAATTTAAAAAATTTAAAAAACAAAACCACATTTCATCAGTACATATAAAACCAAATTTAAAAAAATTACATTTAGTTGTGAGGATCTTATGAAAAAAAAATAGATAACTATGTTTTTATGTCGCAATAGAGCTTAACAAATGCTTGTCAAATGAACTGTAATTGAACATATTGAAAAAGTGTATGGTAACATATAGGAACAAATCTTATTCTCTACAACTATATGAAAATACAATGAATAAATAGAGATTAAACTATGTTAGTTTGTAAATTGGATTGTCCTCTTGCAATCTAAATTTATTCCTACCAATTCAAATAATAACAACGAAACATGTCAATATAAATGTCTATACAATAAACAATCAAGTTGCCTAATAACCTAATAGTTGTGATCTTTAAGCTGAAATGGATTCCAACCGTTGTTATTCTTTTTTCCTGATTGTAGCATATGCACTTTTCGCCATTTTTGAATACCTTTCAAATGTAAACGGCGGAGATATTCGTAGACCGTCAATAGATTTTACCCTTGAAATTGCTGTGAAAGTTAAACCTTGCCTCTCTGCGATACCGATATCAATGGTTTCCCTTTGTAAAGTCAAACCTTGCTATTTGTGTATGGTAAGAGCCCAAGCCATACACAATGGGATTTGCTTGCGATTTCCTCTAGCAATAGGTGTTATTGGAACAATTTTGGGATATTTGATGTCCCATGGTAAACCAATGTAATAATCAAATGAGACCGTAGCATACATTGGCAGTTGTGGTGGTTTGGATCCATCAGAGAAAAAGATGTTTTTGACTATCCCAAGTGCTCCATTTACCAACCCTGCTTCCACCCACAAGTTACACGTCGACATCACTCGCTGACCAGGACATAAAAGCACTTCTTTTTTGAAGCTGGTCATCATCGGCATCAGAAAAATCTTTATTCTTCATATGTTCAGCAACGCAACGTGCTATAGGAATTCCAAGTGACTTTAGCATGCATCGATTATGTACATTTACCAAGCTGTTCGTAGGAAACAATTGGATTTCTAAAGTGAAATTATTACTTTCAGTACCATCCATATTTGCATCTGTTCGTGACATTAAAATATTCCAATCATCCACTGTTGGGTTTGCATTTCTGATGTTGGTTAGCAACCTCTTAAATTTGACTTGATTTGGATCTGTGCCTTGTTGACGAAATATCGTGTCCAATGTAACAACCTTTCTGAAATCTTTCCATAACACCCTACCAGTCGTGTTTCCTACATACAATGGTTTATCTTTCATAGGAGGCAACTGCCCAAGATCTCCAATAAGAATCATTGATCTCCCACCAAAAGGAACTGACGTTTTTTTAGGAAATGCCTCCCGAAGATGTGAATCAATTTGTATGAACAACCTTGGCCCAAGGAAACTCATTTCATCAATTAAAATGTGTGTGACATATCACATTTCCTCTTGAAATACAGAAAGTTACTATCCCTGTAAAGATTTGAAGTCTTTAATAGGGATTCTAAGGGCTGAGTGAATTGTTTTGGCTCGTATGTTGAACGCAGCTACTCTTGTAGGTGCTAGCAATAGCAAAGGGCTTTTTCCATTTATGGAATGCATTGAAAATTCACGTCCAAGACAATGTATAAGGTAAGACTTTCCTGTCCTTGCAGTTCCTTGAATTATCATCTTCAGCGGTTCTGCATTAGGTCCTTCATGCAAATGTTTAATAATAGTTTCAAAACGAAGACATTGCTTATCAGAAAAAGAGGATGGAGAAGCTGACCTAGAATGTGGGACATCTGGTATGGATCCTCTTGAGCGTACATTTTTTATGAAATCTGTTGGGTCCTCCAAGTCTCTACTCCAACTTGTTGTACTATTCCATGCATGGATCAAGTCAAAGCCTCTGCGACCAAGAGTATCAATGTCTGAAACTTGAACAGTGTTGGGAGGAACAAGACGTGACAACATCTCCCACTCATCCATGTCATTATCATGAATCACTTCATCCTCATGTGTATCGTTATATTCTTCATTGGTATCTAGTTCTAAAGGTATCCTATTGACATGCCAAGCTCAATATCTAAGGATCCTCCAGTTATGAATAATAATTTATGTGCTGACTCCAATATCAATCTGAATGTTTCTAAACGGTTTATAGAGAAGCAATTCACTGAGGCAAAATGACTCAAAGGAATCTAAATTGCTGTTAGGAACTTCACAGAACCGTGGCCATACATGAACTATCGCAGGTGTATCTCTTGTCTTCCATGGTTCTCTCTGACGTTGACCACTAAAAGACCATGATCGTGTAGTTTCAATCAAAGATAAGTGCTCCAGAAACGGAGGTCTGTTTTGGTAGTGTTCTAGAAACCCAGACCTTGTTGGGAATTTGTTGTTATCTGAGTTGGAAGAAAATCTTTTGAATATTTTTCTGCCAACATTAACTGAAACAAAGTTATGGCTAGAAATAACAAGAGGAAGCTTTAACAACATATGACAGGTTTCTTGTGCTCCTATATCTCTTTCCACAATTGTTTTAGCTAGAAATTTTTTATATGCAGTTATAGAGGGAATGTCAGAGTCAACGACATTGGAGATTCTTGTCAACATGTCTTGATAGCTTTCTAATCTTCTCTTTGATTTTGATGCATACTTTGCAATGTATTTCTAAATTGCATTACGTGAAAGAACCAACTGGAAATCAACATTGGCACGCCATATTGAAAGAAGAGGAATGTTATGGACATTTAACCTGTCGTCGTTGCGAGCAGGTACAAATTTTTTGCGTCCTTTTTCATTGACAAATATTTTCGACTGGTCTTGAAGTTCCCATGGTGCATTGTATCGGCACATGTAGGAGGAACCATTTTTATGTAAACATGGATGAACACTGCATCTTGTGTGTCGTTGCACTCGATTTGCTAGTTGCTCATAGTCGTTAAGGGGATTTGTATTGAATATTTCATTGGTATCCAATAAGCAAGGATCTTCCTCCAGAGGTCGATGAATAGATATATTCATGTGGTGAGCATCACAAGGATTCCATGCTGTTACATAGTTGTCAAAGTATCGTCTTGCTGCATCAACCTTTATCGTGTCTGTCCAATCCAGTTGCTCCATGTCCGGAGCACCTTCTAACCACAGAAATCCATGGATATGTGCTGATCCCCTATTTTTCCATTCATACCTATGAGACTCATCATGTTTCAATAATATTAGCTTGTAACAAAATTTCAAGTAATAATCTAACATGCTAGATTGAAAAATAGAATAAGGAAACGACATACCTGTACCAGTAGTATTTAGCATGAAGGTATTTCACAATGATTTCATCACGGAATATACTGAAACGTTCATGCATATACTTTGCAACAATATGTGGATAGTTTATAACATTATCGGTTCTCCATCTATTCCGGTTCTGTGCAGATACAAGTGCATAATTGGGCATAGCTTTATGTAGGTCTGGCCACTTGGTATCAGCTGTACTCAGAGTGAAAAACAGAGTTGGGAAACCGATTTGTGATATCATGTCAGTAAGCTCACTACGACATATGTTCCAGTATTCCTTCGTTCCTCAAAGACATGATCCAAAACGCATCAATCATTCAGCTAATTTGGTGTCAGGGAATTCAATGAGCTCCTTATGTAAATCTTCAATTGTGGTAGGTATGCCATCTTCAATGTTTTTTTTCACAAATACAGCAGCTGTTCCTTGGCTGTGATGTCTCATTATCATGTTCAATACAAAATACTGAAACCTTGGATGTTTTCCAAACCTTTGATCACAATATTTAAGTAGGTGCAACCCATACTCATTTAAGCGGACATCCTTCAAACGTGGTTGCAACCAATTAGTAGTGCCCATGGGAAACAATATTGGAAATGCCATGTCAAACAAACCTTCTGTGTTATACTCATTTATTGGAGACAAACCAATCTCTGGCCATTCCATACCTAAATTTGACAAAGAATATTCTTTGTTAACAAAGTTGCGTATCTCCTCTATCTCTCTTTGTGCATTTGGCATTCTAGCTGTAAAGGATGAAGGATGAGTTTTGAGTCGATGAGTTCCAAATCTATCAATGTCTGCATCAATCTCTTCTGAGTCAGCTATGTCAGAGTTGATATAACGCAATTTAGAGGAGACATCTGTTGGCTTGTTTGGGAGACATATGACTGATTCTGGATCAACTTCAACATCTTGGTAATATTTTTCCACCCGTATTTTGTAATGCGATGCATCCACTACTTGTGACCTACTAACAATGAAATCATAGTGCTTGGATGGAGGCCCTTCTCTCCTCACAATTAATATGTCTAGGTCTTCAATTCAATGAGGAAGAGTCTTAGCAATTGAAACAATATCATGTGGGAAGCTAATTGTATGGCTGCTGTATTTATATTGACCTCCACGTGCATGTGTGACCTGTAGTATTGGATTCACTCGTGCTATTAACATTTCTTCAACCTGTGTCAAAATTGATAAAATATGAGGTTGTTTGCTAGGATTCATGTTGTTATCTCGAGAAAAATGATGGATACCATGCTCTTGCCTACATCTCACACAAATAGGTCCTTCATCTCATTTGAAAACATTCATTCCAGGGTATGATTCATGACAAACATTACACATTTGCACAATTGACAATTTATCAATTTCGACACGAAATGCTCGATGAAAAGAGGACATTTCTTGGAAAAATTCAACCATGTTTCTTGATGTTTGTATATTTAAACCTGGATCTTGAGCATGGATGTTACCATTTAATCTAAAGTGAGGCAAGACATGTTGACATCTCTCTCTTTTGTTGTTGCGACGCTGTACATTCCTGACTTGCCTTTGTCGAGTACCATCGCCTGAAACCTGACCCAAATTGCTTTTATCATGAAAATTATAATCAAGGTTGGTTGCCATCATATTGTTTAGATGAGTTGGGGTTTGAATGTTGTGTCCTCGACGAGCCTCGACGCTATTATCCTGAAAAGTGAAAATGTCATTGTTAAATATTATATCAAATCTTCTGGTAAGATCTAAATATGAAAGTTGTGTACCAACAAGCTGAGTAAGACCTTCGATGTTCCAAGAAAAATAGTCCTTTCTGCATCTCCACTTGGTCTACTGATCATGATCTAGTTTTGAATCATTGCCTGATCATTCATTGCTGCATAATTGTTTTCCCGATTGAGGTCCATGTTCTTCGGTTGGCTGCACACAACATAATTTTGACCGACATTTTGTAGAGAGTCATCATCACTAGAAGACGGAATGACATTGATCGATGTCATGTCGTTTCGACAATTATGTCCATGGATGCTACTATCCTGGAATTTCAAAATGATTTTTGATTGAATTATTGAACAAGAAGATGAAATAGTATTGCATCCAATACTACCTTATTTTGATCAAGGTCAAATGCATGGTTGTTGTCATGGATAGGTGAAACAATACCTTGATTGTTCCAATAGAAATAGTTCTTGACGGACTGGACATTTGCAAACCGGTTTCGAGTTGATTTCGAAACCCTTGATCTTCATTCGTTAACAATTCATTTTTTGTGTGGCTGTGTGAGTCATTCATAGCAGACTTGGAAATTGTGTCCTTTGTTGTTCCAAGAGAAATTGTTCTTATACCACTGCTTCTTTCACCTGTATTGGTGTTATCATTTTGTACTATTTCTCGTTGATTTTTATACATATCTTCCTCGCGCTCATCAAATGATTGATTCGGAAAATTGTTGTGAGTAGTTATCTAAACATTGAACATGTGTGTAAGTATATATATATTGTACAGATAAATACTTTTTCAAATATAGACAAGCCCATGTAATCCTTATACCTCGATGCCATGATAAGAAAATGTTTCACCCAAAGTATGATCTACGAAAGGTTCAATAACTTCATTCAACCTTTCCTTACAGTTGTTGCTATACATTGGATTTGATGATATAAATTGACTTCGGTGATTTGATCTCCTCATTATATCAGATATGCTTTGGAATTTAGTGGGCTCCCCCTGAGAATCAATGACATTTGCAAAGGAAGGACCATGTCGATCTCTTATCTGCTCGCCAATTTGCTCACTATTCTCTTGGTATACTAAACGACGTTTCCTATTAATGCCTTCCTTTTTTTTATTATAGTGTTTTCATGAGGATTTGTTTTTTGTGTGACGCGATGTTTCCATCAAGTTCTTCTCACTGCTCGAATTATTATTTTTCTCTGACGACATATCTACATGAGCGTAAAAGAATTAGTTTATGTCAAACCATATTAGTGTACAAAGTCATGTAACAGGTATAGCAAAAAGAAACACAAACATAAAAGTTTTCAACTTTATTCAAAGATTATCTTTTAATATTTTTAAGAGTTTTGAACTTTATTCAAATATTAGCTTATAATATTTGTATTGCCGAAGATCGCCAAGATATAAAATAATATTGTAATCAAGTTTTGTATCCAAGAAAGTAAAAATTGGCATGTATGAATAATTTCTATTTCATAGAGAATGTAAATTGGCAAACATCAAAAGAGACAAATCCAATAAGCATGGTAATGAAGTATTGAAGATGTCGATTTGCATAAGTACAGGTAAGTAAAATTCCATATGTAGCACTGACTGCCAAAAAATCCAGTAAAGTAAATTGGGAAGAAATATTTTGAATAAGTATGCTTAAAACCCACCTAAACATGTCAACTTGCATAACATACATGTAAGTTACATGCCATATATGTTTACATTATCCCATTGAAAACAAATCATCAATAGAATCCATGTTTGGGCAACTTAGAAAGATGGATATGTTGTCTACAAGCTCAACAACACTTAGGTGTGTTGGATTTTCAAGTTTGGATAATGCAGAATCCAAGATTCTATCCTCGCTTACAAAATTAGAATGTGGGTCGATGAATTCATAGAAACCAAAAGTAAGACGCTCTTACTTGCACATGAGCAAGTAATTATCAAGTGCTACAACAGGAAAATATCCACTGCATTTGCCATTAATGCCCGAGGTCAAATTAGACAAGATACTCCATCACAATCCACCTTCTAAACATCCATTTCATATCGAAGAATTTGTTGAATCAGTTTGATGTTTTGTTGGTTCTATAGACCACACTGTAGTTCTCCCATCATTGATAAAACAAAGAAGCTCATTGCGATAACATGCTAGGCTAATCGATAATGTTGAGTTCGAGTGTGGAATAAACTGGAACCCCCATTTGTTATCCTCAAGATCTATCCAACATGGCTTGTATATAGATATATGATTATCTCTAGAAACCACATGACTGTCCACCCACAACATTGTTTCATTATACAATATGGGATTTTTGGGCCGCAAAAGATCGCCATCGATAGGACATGTTTGTCTCCACTGCATATGAATACTACTCGAAATAAAATATTTTGTTTGAAACTCTGCATAAATATGTTTCAATGCTACCCAATGGTATTTTGCTTGCTCAAAATTTTTCAACAATGTAAAGAAACCCCAATCACCAAGTCCAAGAGACCCTACATATGTACAAGTGTTTGTGAATGGATTGGCGATGTAGTAGTTTCTTTTTCGATATAAGATATTGGAGGATGAAACTGCAACAATTGAACCACATGTGGATTCAATTTTGTAGTCATTGTTTAGGACTTGCATAGAAAGAGATGAACATTTTCCTATTTGGCTAATGTAATGGCCAATGAACCGATGTCTACCAAAAGAGCCAAAACCAACCAAAACTCCATATTCTTTTGTTTGATTGTGTTTCCACTGTGAGATGAAATTGTTTTCGGACACAATACGATTCCAACCTTTGCAAACCATTTTCAAACGGATAATCATAGATAAAGGCAACCAAAGAAAGATCATTTCAAGTATGTCTATTGGCAGAGATTTCCAAATCGCATGGGCCATGTCCATTTCTATAATAGAAAATAAGAGAATCGGTTAGCGAATGGATTGATGTAAATATGCCTCCAGTTCCAAATACTCATAAATCACAGTTTTTTTTTTGCAGGCATAAGTATAATTTAAAAGTGCTAGACCAAGGGAAACATTTTTTGGCATGTTACTTGTACAATTGAAGTACAAAAAAAAATGACGAAATGTTAAGATGATCACAAAAAAATACATACACTACAAGAAAACATAACATCCACAATGGATATTATTTGGTGCAATATAAATTTTTAGATATATATCTAATGATTACATGGATGTAGATAATATAAAAAGATGATCAAAATTCACAAAATATGCAAAAAATTTTTTTTTGCATATTGTTTACATGCCATAACGCTCCAACGACTCATCATAATTTGTAGGAAAAGGGAGTAAATCCTCTAATGCTTTCATGCTTGGAGTTAGAGGGAAAAAATTTCTAGACATTACAATGTTGGTACATTGGATGTCTACTGGCATAGGAAATCTATGACTTCGGAGCAATGATCCTTCATCGGGTCCTACATGAGTAACCCTGCAAGTGTTGAGGTCATAATATATGTACAGGGTTTGGCCATACCTACACATCATAATAAAACTCCCCACATCCCGAAATGGAAGGTACCTTGGACAATGTGTGTTTATATGGAGTGTCATAACTTCTAAAAGGGTCCATCTCAAATCTCTTCCAAATATCCAAAACCCGTGCACCTCTTCAACTGCAGATGCACCAATCCTCAGATCTATCATTTCAGTTATGGACCATATAGTTGTCCTACCATCGTTCACAAGACACAACAGTTGGTTTTGATGTACAGTCAAACACATGGATCGTTTGATGCGTCCTGTATGAATTGCATCACCAGCCCATTTGTTCAATCCAATGTCGAGTGACCACATAGAATAGGAATATAGAGCATCTTCCTCTGAAATGATTCTCATATGTATCCAATATATTTTTCCATTAAAAAACACTGCATCTTTAGGAGGGGTTGGAATTAAGCTAGTTGCATCAATTTCTCTGCAATCTCTATTCACATTGCTGTACACAAATTTTTTTGAACCATGTTCATTATCTTCATGACGAACAAATATCCATCCCTATTTGTGATCACCGATGTTGCTAATGAGTGTGAAGAATCCAAGCACTCCAATTTCAATCACGCCTATATATAAAAACCAATTTTCGAATGGATTAATAATAGAGTAGCGCTTGTGACCTGGCAATGAACAAAAATTTGATAGCAAAATGTTTGAACCAGCTGTGCATTCAACTGCCCAATTGTTTTTTGTATTGGTAATATGCAGAAGAGACGTATGGCCTACATAATTTATAAACTTATATAGTATTTCGATCTCGTATGGGCGCCAGACTTCAACAAAAAAACCAACTTCAGTTATGTGATTGTTCAACCAAGAAGTTCTAAATGATCGTTGCCACAAAATTGCCTGGAAATGTTTGGAAGTTGATCCAAACCAGATCGATGTCGAGAAAGGAACCCACAAAAAAATCAGTTCCAATATCTCCATTGGCAACAGACTCCAGATGGCAGGATCCATTTGTAGCTATATAACAAAACAATGAAAAAACATATGGTTATGAACAAAACCAATAAAATTGAAAATATATTTATTTTACCATTTTATACATGGAACATAACTTCATTTGTTGACATAAAGCAATGTCTATGTCAAACAAAATTGATCTTCCAATTTCAATTTTGGGGTCATTGACATGTGCTTTATGATTCCAACATCCAAAAGCAGATGTTACAGTGATAAATGACATGTCAATGTTACGCATCCTAGGTCTATCATCCAACAATGGAATGCTAAATGAGATCCGTCAACTTTTCATGTATAATCCTATGTCCACCATCCAACAATGGAATTCTAAATGAGATCCCTCAACTTTTCATTTATAAATGTGAGTTCTACATCCAAATTCGTTTTTTGGTTGGGCCACATATATGTTCATCAAAACCTAATATATCATTTTCAGGTTTCTCATGATTATAGATATTGAGGTCATTTGCAAGAGGGGCCTCACCAATTGGGTGAGCACATGTCTCTTGACTTCTGACATGATGACACCTCTCTCTCAAATGGTATCCATAAATTTATAATTCATGAATACCATGGGACGAACCTAATTTATCATTTTTCAGGTTTCTCATGATTATAAATATTGAGGTCATTGACATGTCATTTATGAGTCTAACATCCAAAAATTGGATGTGCAAGAGGGGCCTCACCAATTGGGTGAGCACATGTCTCTTGACTTTTGACATCATGACATATCTCTCTCAAATGTATAATTTATGAATACCACGGGACTCTGGACTACAATGTTTATATAAAAACAACAAATAACTCTAATCCATAAATTGCCATTTTTACCATCTGGAAAAACATTATATATATATATATATATATATATATATAGTCACAATCTTACACATAAAAATTACGAAGCATGATTTAAAAAATGAAATGAGTTGCATTTAAACATTTCCGTAATACATATCCATAAAGGGAAATTTCAACATAGTATTTTGAAAAAGACAATAGCTAAAACAAAAGTATGTAATATAAATAGGTAAGAGAATATATATATATGTATGTATGTATGTATGTATATTTAATTTTGTTGTCTTGCGTTTCTAATTTGGTCAATAAGTTCTTCTTGTTGAGCTAACGCTTCCCAAGCTCTCTCAAACTCTTGTCTTGTTCTAGCTGTATTTAGTACTAAATTGAATAGTTGCGAAGAAATGGAAATTTAAGTCCCAAAACCATTGGGCAAATTTGGTTGGATTTGTTGCGGTATTGTCATGCTTCTTTCAAAATGTAAAATCTGATGTGCATGAACAACAAAGTTTATTAGTTAAGGCGGTGCTTCATAGTTTAACTCTTTAGTATATTAATAATTCAAATTTTAATACAGACACACCACTTATATAGTGACATAGCAAGACAATAAAAATGAAATGACTAAATTACTTAACTTATATAATTTCAAATGTTCAATTCATTACAACTAAAATGTAATTTTTATCCATCCTCGTTCACCATACCCCAATTTGTGTTGTCATTTTTCATGTGACAAGAAGATGTGTGATAAAAATTTTTGTTCCCATGACCTATCTCCATCTAAGTTAGGATGTGGCTGGGCGGAATTATATTTCTATATCAATTATTGTGAGTAGTGTCAAGGACATGCAATTAATCCAACAAATAGTCCACCACAACGTTTGCATTTGCATATCCTTTCGATGAACTGAGGTGAACATCACAATTTCGTACAAACCTGTGGCACCCAATTTCTGCAACAATACATGGACCCCGAGGCTCTTCAACATGTAAACAAAAGTCTCTAAAGTCACTTAAAGGTGATCGTGAGAGGTGAGAGAGCTCAGTAAACCTATGGGACTATGGATTTATGAGATTATGTGAAAAACAATTCTAGCACACCCACATAGTTTGTCATTGGATCACTTTGATAGGGATCAAATGGTTAAGAGATAGTGATGGAATAGAAGACACTTATGAGTTATCTATGCCTTTCTACATGTTATCATCCACATTCTTCAGGTTATCCATGAAGTGTTGGTTATCCATTCATCACTTGTGAGTTATCCATTCATCCCTGCCAATTATTGCTTAATGAGATACCAAAAACAAAAATACCTATCAACATCATTATTCATATTTCATATCTCAATTTATAAAGGAAGCATAGATATAAACAGCCGGCCATCCAACAACATGGTATAATTTTCAAATCAATAAATAATATTTCTGTTATAGTTTAACATTAGAGAAATGCCAATACTAAAATTAAAATTTGAATTAATTCAAGTTCGCGATTCATATAGACATAATAAAACTCTTTTCAAATTAGTATAGTATTGAAAAGGTTAAAAATACTCAACAACATGGTATAAGTTTATAATAAATATTCTGAGGTGATTTACAATAAAGATATTTCCAGCCATTGCATTCAAAGCAAATAGTTATACTTCAAGGTAGCGGGATTTGAATCGAAGGATGGATTCAGTTCTAGTTCCATAAATTTCCTGAAATGTTGTTATTATGTTGTCTGCTTCACATTTGCTGAATTGATTGCTGGGCCTCAAATGTTGTTATGATATAGGCTATGGTTGTAAGCATTTTAGAATGCAAGTATATGTTTTTCTACCAAATGTTTGACGAGGACATTTAAGTGTACATTTGGTTGATATGCTAATAATTCTATTATTACAAAATGGATTGGTTTTGGTTGATATGCTAATAATTCTATTGTTACAAAATGGATTGGTTTTATAATAAAAATTTGAAATAGGTCAACCTTATATAAAACAACTGGGAGTAGGCATTCTGAAGGTAGTTTAAACTTCTTAATCAAAGACCAATATAAATAGCTTGGAGTAGGCGTTTTGAAGGTTGTTTAAACTTCCTAATCAAATCAGTATAAGTTGATTTCAAAATATAGAAGTTGATTCAGTGAAGAATGGTGACCCTATAAAGAACAATAATTGGGAGTAGGCATTTTGAAGGTTGTTTAAACTTAATCAAATCAGCATAAGTAGTTTTCAAAATATAGAAGTTGATTCACTAAAGAATGCTGACCCTATAAAGAATAATAACTAGGAATAGGCGTTTTGAAGGTTGTTTAAACTTAATCAAATTAGTGTAAGTCGTTTTATTCTAAAACGACTTATGCTGACCCTAGAAAAAACATAGAATAACTGGCATTACCATAAATAAGTATAAATCGTTTTGAGAATATAGAAGTTGATTCAGTGAAGTATGCTGAATCAACTTATATTGTGTAAGTGGTTGTCTATCATCAAATTGACCGGCACATTGAAAACTTCTAAGTACCTAAATCTTATATATATAATATTCATTTATTTTCTGTAAAAAATATTTTGAGTTTAAGACTTTTTGAATCTTAGTTTAAAAGTGAGATGCTCTAACCTTTATAGAAAATGTTTAAGAATATTTTTTATAAATATTTAGTTAACATTTCTTTTGATATTTGAATGTAAAAGAACCTAGGAAAGAAGAGAAATGAACCATAAAGAAAAAGAAGAAAAACAAGTAAAACGGCAAAACATTAAAAAAATAATACGGATATTCAATCTCATAAACAATTTAATAAATAAAATCTATTCACATAGCTTTAGTGCATATCACTATTCAATCTTATAAAAGATTTAATAAATAAATTCTATCTACACATATCTTTGATGCATATCATTATTCAATCTCATAAACAATTTAATTAGAATTAATGAGTTCGATAGTCCTGTTTTGCTTATTATTATGTGTGTGAAATAAAAACACCATTGGGATATCATTAAAAACACTATGTTTCTCTTTATTTCTCACTTTCGTGAATATATGTGCAGATATTCAAGTTTTTAAGACTTTCTTGAATATATTTGTAGATACTCGTGTGTTTAAATGTAAAAGTGAACTAAGACTTGGATTGCAATAACTACAAAACATTCTTCAAAGCATTTTAGAATTTAAAATAGATATTTACTTTGCAGATCGGGTAAATCTAATATATAGATGTTTTGTCAACTCTCAGTATCTGAGAAAAAGGACGGATATTCAAGTTTTTAAGACTTTCTTGAATATATTTGTAGATACCGATGTGTTTAAATGTAAAAGTGAAGTAAGACTTGGATTGCAATAACTACAAAACATTCTTCAAAATCTTCTAGAATTTAAAATAGATATTTACTTTGTAGAGCCGGTCAATCTAATATATAGATTTTCTGTCAACTCTCAGTATCTGAGAGAAAGGACGGTCAGTCAGTCAGATGCCTATTATTGTTTTGCAGAAGACAGTAAATTATTTTACAGAAAGAGCTCTGAGTATTTCAGAGGCGACTATGATAAAAGACAACTATACCCAATGCATTGTATTCTCAACTACAAATTTTAAATGGATAAAATTAAAATTTGAACCAAGCAGACTGTAGCTGCATAACTTGTAATCCCCTGTGCTGGTCGACTTATGTAAAGATGGAGAATTTAGAACATTATCCATGCCCGAACTTCCTGATAATGAACCATTTGAGATATCATGAGATACAAACTATCCATAAATACTGATGAGAAAAATTAGTATTCACTTCCACCCGCGATTGAAATTCTGGGAAGGGATTATAATCTATAATCACATAAGAAGGTTTAAATTAATACATCAATTGATTAAGTCAAAATAACATATACATAACTTGTGAGGTAGGTAACATTGCTCTGAAACCCTACAATTTTACTAAGAAAATCCAATACTCAATTAATGTACTTATGAAATGTTAAGTTGGTTGGATATAATAAGTTGGTTGCAGTTAAATTTTAATTTTAATAATATTTTAGAATTTAAGGTGGTTAAGATTTTTTTTAAATTGCATGAAAAAGGATAAAAGTATTGTCTAAATAAAATGTATGGTAGTTGTTATAAAGTTGAAATAAATAATTTTTGAAAAAAAAAAAACTTGTAATTAATGCTCCATGAATAAGTGAAGTTAATGCATAAATACCTCTTGATAAATGTATAAATAACAAACAGTCCATAGCATTCAACCCATTTAATTAAAAAGAACAACACATAGCATACAACCCAATATCTAATTTAAAAAGCAACACATAACGACTGATTTATGGTCAACTACCATAAATTAAATTAAATTGCTATATATATACATATGGTTTTTTGACACTTTTAAATAAATGTATTTCTGAGAAAAATATGTTCATCTGAAAATCCTTGCATTAAAATTTGAAACAGATGTCACTTGCTCTCTAACTTGTTATTTATATGTCAAGGGAAAGGAATTTTGCACACATCCATTTTATATTTGAATAAAGATTCATAACTAAATCTTGCAAAAAAACGATAATGGCAAACAATAATATTGAATCTCCATATCAAAGTAAACAGTAATATTGAATCTCCATATCAAAGTATATGTAATATTAGGAGATTAATGAGGACATATTTTCCATCCAACCAACAATATCTATATTTTTATGTAAGCAATCAGAAATACAGGTGATAGTTCTGTCGACATTAGGGTTAGGAGAGCCATAAGACAGAATAACTAAATTCACCCAAAATCAAACATCTAGCAGCGTAGTTGTAGATATATAATTTACATAAATAGAGAAAATCCTCGTTGATCTTCCATGTGATTCAATTCGTTCACTCTATCAGTAATGAAATTTCCCGAGATTCTTTATATGGAGAAACTGCAAAGTATATGGAGAAACTGCAAACTTACAATATATATATAATAATCTCCGTTATTCAGAAACCTTAACCGTCACCTCTCACAACCTACTACTCAAGATACGATATTTTCTCTTTAATTTCACCTGCCATGGATGATCTATGCTGTATCGCTGATGGCAGCGTAATACTAGAGGGAGGAAGGTTCTGCGCAGATTCTAAGATGACACCAGCGAGTCTGGGTTCAAGCAAAGGCGAACCCACAAAATTGGATCCTATCCATTCTATCATTATAGAGGCAACCCATACCCCCAGTCAAGAAAACCGAGACAGTTTAGAAAATAGAAAGAAAGTTGCATCCATAGGATTAGGTCTAGAACAAAGTTTCCGGGTAATTTCATAGTGGATCTTTTCTTCATCAAATGATGCGCGTACATTAAGATTGGGTTGATATTTTTATGCGTCCATTAATTAATTTAACAAGATGGTCATTCTTTTATATTAATAAAATAATGTGGTAATAAATCACGTGGAAGAGTTTAGAGCAGTTTTTTACATGCACGATAAAATAGTTCCACTTGGCAATGCTTAAGACAACCACTTAAGCGATTTATAAAATAGTTTCATTTCTGATTGAGCGATTTATAAATATTTTCTCCCGCAAGGTCTGCCCAGACAGACATTGGACATCAAATTTAAACAATACTCAGGATATGTAACAGTTGATAATAAGGCAGGCAAAGCGCTTTTCTATTATTTCACAGAGGCCGTCGAAGATCCCTCTTGCTCTCTGGCTTAATGGTGGTAAATGGCGGTAAATTCATTATAATATTAATTCTATTGTCCAGTTTTCATTGTCTTGACAAACCGCTTGGCGCACAGGACCTGGATGTTCGTCACTGGGATATGGAGCAATGGCGGAACTTGGACCTTTTCACGTAAACCCAGATGGAAAAACGATGGAACCAAGGTGAGTATTGCAGAGCAGGTCAATCTAATATATAGATTTTCTGTCAACTCTCAGTATTTGAGAGAAAGGACGATCGGTCAGTCAGAGGCCTATTATTGTTTTGCAGAAGACGGTAAATTATTTTGCAGAAAGACAACTAAAAATTGTCTTGACAAACCGCTTGGTGCACAAGACCTAGATGTTCGTCACTGGGATATGGAGCAATGGCGGAACTTGGACCTTTTCACGTAAACCCAGATGGAAAAACGCTGGAACCAAGGTGAGTATTGCAGAGCCGGTCAATCTAATATATAGATTTTCTGTCAACTCTCAGTATCTGAGAGAAAGGACGGTCGGTCAGTCAGAGGCCTGTTATTGTTTTGCAGAAGACGGTAAATTATTTTGCAGAAAGACAACTAAAAAGTTTTGTTTTTTGTTGTTGTTGCAAAACTCTGATAAAAGCTAGTTAAATTTGATATTGTAAACTAAAAACTTGATTTTAAAACTATCTAGATAACCAAAATTACAACTTAAACATTCCAAATCATGATTTCAGCCATAATTTCTCTCTGGCGATTGGGAGCATTTTGGTTACGCTTCTACTGCTCCTTTCAGAGGCGGTGGGAGGAATTGTGGTCGGTTCAGGTTTCATCTAGACTGGTGATGACGTGTAAAGGACGATGACAGATACGTATGACAATGAACGACTGACAGAGATTGGCATGTATGAGACTGAATGGTGGGATGGTATTGGTCTGTCCAAAACTGTACAGTGTCCTATTGTATATCTTTTAAAGAGTCTATTCTAATTCCATAAGGGAAAATGCAACATTTAAAAAGTTTTTTTTTGGTAGCAGGTTTCCACAATATAAATTCCAAGATTTCTTCATAGTAGGCGAAAGTTATGCTGGTAATATCCTTGTAGTATTTAAAGTGTAGAATACAGTATAATGTTTGTTTATTTGGTCATTCCTTCTATCAAATAGACTTGTATACTACAAACAAATTCAAGACCTGTTCGATTTAGAGAGAAACAAAGATATTTCAGGGTTACCTCTATTGCATAGGCGAATCTGCGAATGCTCCAGCGACCAATGAATGCTCCAGCTACGAATCGACGAACACTCCAGGACTGCACAGGAATGGGGAAACTGGGTTTTCGAAACTGTATCAGGATTGGTTTTTCGAAACTGTATCAGGACTGCATAGGAATGGGGAAAATGGGTTTTCGAAACTGTATCTCTGGGATCTCATCCGCGCTTATCTCCTCCACCGGCACGTCTCCTCACGTCTCCTAACAGACCTTTGGCGGCTAACAGATTCCTCCACGACTCCAGCGAATGCTCCACAACTCCACATATCTAGGCGCTGGCTAACGACTGATGACCTCATTTGTTAACAAACTCTCCTAACAAACTCTTAACTCATCTGTTAAAAGATCAGACGATTGGGATGATCTTGAGCATCCACTTGGCGGGATTTGCAGGATCTTGATGATCTACTCAAGCAAGTCCATCCCCCCCCAAAATACCATTGATATACGCCTATCGACGTAATAATTTGCCACTAGGCTTGATAGAATGGTATACATCATCTAATGTGTACAACAATTTGACATTATCCCTAAGATATAGTAAAATGATATACATTTAACTGTTTCTATTGTATTAGGATTACACATATTTTAAAAAATCTATATTTTAATTTCAAGAAATAGTTGAATTTTATGTAATATAATGAATAGAATATTGAGGACTTATTAATCTAATTGAAGAAATAATTAAATTTTATGTAATATAATGAATAGAATATTCACAACTTATTAATCTAATTGAATCTTTTTATATTGTATAAATTTTCAAACTTGGCAATGGTTATCTAATTGAATTCTTCATATTGTATGAATTTTCAAGCTAAATTAAAGATAACCATTGTTGAAAATTTTGACTGGTTTTAAATATGAGAAAACATTTCCTCTCCATTGTTGAAAATTATGAATGGGTTCTCATTGTAAGAAAATATTTCCTTTTATATTGAGTGAAAAAATAGAAATAGAATTTACCCAATAATTTTTCAAACAAAATCTAAATCTAAAGTAATGAACCCGTAAACATTTTTATGTTCACTATTAGTTTTTCATTTGGCAAAGATGTAAATATTTGGTTACTAAGGTGTAAATTATTCTTGAAAAACACAAGAATGCAATTCAATGACCGTACCACAAATGAATAAAAGATACATTTTTCAATCCTTCACACTGGCGTGTGTTGATTCTATTGGGAAAAAGTGCCATGCAGGGTACCAATGGAGTATGAAGATGTATTATACGTCGTGACGAATATGTACATGAAAAGAAGCTGGTTATTGCATTAATATTTGCAATAAATTAATTGCGAACTCTATGTTAACTATTAACTTTTGTATATCACTGACTCGATGTGTGAGGATCAACACCACTTTAGGTTTTATAGATTTTGTGCTTACTTCAAGGAACTGTCTAGAGAATCAAGGCTTTCGTCCCTCTCGAATTATTCGTATAACAACCTTTGGCCATGCTCACGCTTGGTCCAGCCTGCTTATCCCAAAAACAACAGCAGACGGTATTAACAAATCCATCGGTTTTGAGTTCATCAAGAAAATCCATCGATTTCTCTTTTGGACTAAATTCCTGTTTCAGTTTTTGGTAACCTTGTTTGAAATAAGTATTATTCATAATTTCAGTTGTGACAATCTATCACATAAACTTCCGTATTCCATGAGACTACTGAAATGTTTAATCCCTTTGCTCTTTCCTGTCAATGATAAATGCAATGTGCTGAGCAGCCATGCAAGTTCTTCTTTCTGAATGCCAGAGAATCTTACTGGAAACCTATGGCCAGACATAATTTACATTAGCAAAACGCCAGAATCCTCCGGAATTGAAAACTTATTTAAAGTTGTAAAGCTTTGATTTTGGACAGCTGTGAATGGGACTAAGCTATGAGAATCGTAAGCATAATGTCACTCACGTCTCCCTGCTGATAAATTGTAAACATGAAACCCCACATAAATTATATTCAGTACAATGTTGAAAGTTTCCATGCACCGTGCAATCAACGCAGAGAATCTAATTCCAATTTCTTAAAAGAAAAATGCAAACACAGTTGCAATCTTGAAACACAACTTGTGTCATGTCTGCACTGCTCCCCCCGCATCTTCCTTCACGTTGTTGTCCCTTCGCATCTGCACTGCTCCACCCATCGCAGATCATACCTATAACCGTCACGCACCTCGCGGCCTCGCCTTTTCTTAGGCCTGCATCTTTCTTCACCGCGCTGCCCCAAGCTTCGGCCACTTATCTCCCACGGTGCGACTTCTTCCATCTCACGACCTTTATTGAATGATATATATCATTTGATAACCAAATCCTGAGTCCCTATAAACTGCAAAAGCTTCTTTGGATCGTCTTAAATTAGCATGATGAGGGGAGGAGGGGAGGTGCAGGCGGCTGCGCAGGGGGAGGACGCTGTGGAGTAGGGGTGCAGCGTGGGAGGAGGATGAGGGCTGCACAGTGGGAGGAGTATGCGGTGCACTGGGAGGAGAGCTGCGAGTGGAGCTGGAGCTGTTGAGGAGGGGAGGAGGATTTGGATTTGCATCTAAGGAGGTCTGTACAGCTACTAATAGATTATCTTATCACATTCCTCTAATACTTGCTTGATCAGATTAGTCGTTGTCTTAGAATGATTATTTTTTTTCTATAATATTTTTGTTGTTTTGGTGTATTAATATAGCGAGTGTATTTCAAATATTTACTACTTTTTACATTAGTTACTTCAATATTACCTTACATCACGTTACAAGATCTCTCCCATAATATGCACTATCACTATTATTTTTTGCCAACATGTTACAAACCTTACATCATGTTACAAGATCTCTACCACAATATTCACTATCGCTATTATTTTTTGGCCACATGTTACAAACTTTACTAAAGTTACATCACTTTACAAGATCTCTCCCATAATATTCACTATCAGTATTAATTTTTGCCTATATGTTACAAAGGATACTAAAGTTACATCATGTTACAAGATCTCTCCCATAATATTCACTATCACTATTATATTTTGCCGACATGTTACAAATGTTACTAACGTCATCACGTTACAAGATCTCTCCCATACTCGGCTCTAGAGCGGCACAATAAGGAATATTTTGAGTGTAGATCACTTTAAGTTTGAATTTGGTAAATACAATAAATACAAGTTTGGAGTAATTAGTTGTTTAATGTTATTTTTAAGAAGATGATAATATAACTTTCAATGAATTTAACTTAATTTTTTTAAAGGGAAGCTTGATGAAGACAACAATAAGTAAGTTAAGTTATTAAGTGAAATTCAAAGATCATAAAGACAATAAAAATATAAAAACCATTATAATAATTATAATTTATATATTTTTTCAATTAAATTAAAATTCAAGTGGAATCCCCAAAAGAACTCTTAAATAAAGAGGGAAAGTCATAATTGATTTGGGAAAAGAAGTCTTAATGAATTTGGAAAAAGAAGTCTTAATGAACCTGTAAAAAAATTAATAATTGTCCCATGTAATTATGGTTTATTACATAAATAAATTTTAATATTTACTAACATTCATTCCAAGATTTTCTTAGATTTTCTTAAATTGTTTATAAACATGATTGAAATCTGAAAAATAATTGTTTAGTTAAATGAGATTTTTATTATACTTAAAATATAAGTAATTTTCCATGAATGCCTCAAAATATATTTAGAAATGAAAAATGCACATTGTATATTGTTAAATAATAACAATATAGAAAATATATAAAAGATAAAGTATATAAATAAATTGGTAAGAAAATGTATATAATAGAAAATAGGAAAATAAATATAAAATAAATAATTAATTAATAATAACAATAACAATATATTTGAAAGTAAAATTGATGAGAGATAAATTATTAATAAAAGTTTATAATATGTAGTTATAATTGGTTAACTATATATATAAAAACAAGAACTATGGTAAAGTAACATATGTATAACTTATATATGAAAAAAAAGTAATATAATTATATATATAAAAACAAGAACTATGGTAAAGTAACATATGTATAACTTATATATGAAAAAAAAGTAATATAATCTAAGGAAAAAAAAGTACTTTTAGCATTTAAAATGATATTAAGGACTTACAAGAAACATTTGATGGGTTTAATTATATGTTTCAATTCAATGCTACAAATGTTTAGTAAATAAATTACATAAATTGTTGGTTCAACTTAGCTGAAATTTTTTGACACTTTCTTATGTAACGAAGAAAGTAACATGACATGACAATAGTAACTATGAAGCCATACTCAATAGAAAAATATTCAGAATATTGTGAATTAAAATCAAAAGAAACTCAAAGTTTGTATAATATTATGTAAGAAATATTCAAAAGATTGAGAATTAATGACAAACAGGATTTGAAAGTATGATGGATATGTAATAGTATAACTATTAAATTGAAATTAGAGATCACATATCAACTATGACAACTCACTATAATAATGACATCATCAGAATAATAATATTCGATTTAAGTGGAATTATAACGAGATTGTATGGCAATATAAGAGTAAGTAATGGATGTCCACATAAAATTGTATGAAATTATAGTGGTCTATGTGACTAAGATGATTTCCTTTAAAAACTTGAGTATTAATACCCTAGCAGTTAATGTAAAGATTGATACAAGGTAGAATGCCTACCACAACTATAAAAACCGATCTCCCAAAGGAGCCCACAAATCTAAAAGTGTGCACTTTGCACAGATACAAAGACATGCATGACATGTGAAAAATCTATAGTATTCACACAAAAGATATGTATATAAATTTTATAACTTTAAAATAAAATCTTAAGGGCAAGCAAATAACAGCTTAATAATTACAGGGTAGGAATTGTAGATTGCAGTAATGAAACCCTATAAGAAATTGATTTTTAGAAGTCTTGATGACAAGGGACATGCTCTTCCTTGGCTATGACAAAGAAGAACCTAGAACCCACATTAACCATGATGGATCTAATCATATTTTGTAATAATGAAACATAGTCAAAATATTTTACAATGAAACCAAGAAGTATATATATTCTTAGATAATACTTAATAATATTTAGTAAATATTCGTAGCTGGAGAAAATGTAGTATTGGAAATCCCTTGAGGGGCAGTAAACACATAACACCAATCAAGATATAGTGATAATTAAAAATTGAAGTATAAATTCACTATAATTGTTAAGACTCGAAATAATGAGATACGGTCATGGGTAGTGGACCAGCGAATGAGTTATACTTTAAAATCCGAATTAGAAAAGGACATCATAAATGAAGACATGTATTGCATTAAATAACTTATGAGTGGATGGAGATTCACTTTCTATGATAATTGTATTCGAGCAATTCCTTGGGATTAATAGCACGTTAAGGGACGAGAATGTGATAAAGTTTAACAAAGAAAGATATAGAGTCTAGATAGCTCAATAATCATACGTGTGTAATAGTGTAACTATGAAATATCATAGAGTATATTGTGAGCTAATAAAACCTTAAGTACCAAGGTAGTGTAGATTTTGAATTGACCATTATACCCAAGTTATTTTGTCATAGAGGTTCTAGATAAACTATATGTGACAACTTGGTGTTCCATGCATAAATGATTGTTTATAGATGTTTTGTTGATAGGAGGCATGAGTTTCCTAGGATGTGAAAGAAAATACACTTTGCTCAACGTTTAACTTATCGAGATTTAATCCTTAGGACTTAGAGAAGAAAATGATATTGATAACAATGACCAAGAAAACTTTGAAGTGACTACATTAGATAATGTAGGTGACTGGTCTTTGTTAGAAAAGAGTCAATCGAGATAAGAATCTATAAATGAGTCGTAATAAGACATCTTTGACCTAATGAAATGTAAATATGAGAGACAAGGTATTCCTATGAATCATATATATATAATAGCTGTAATGTATGTGAGTATGTTAAGTATTGCGGATAAAATGTATTTGATGGACCTTGATGAAATCAGACCAATTGCATACAAAACATGTAAAATGTAATAGGACACACATACCATGCGAGAAAATAAGTAAGAATATATAGAAATGACATCATTGTCATGTTAAAGTCCTATGGGACTAGTAAGGATAAGGTCATCTAGTGGGAAGGAATAAATACATTCCATTGAAATTGTCCCTTAAGATTGTGATGACCATAACTTCGGGACGAAGTTTCTTGAAGGGTGGGTGTATGTAATGCCCCATATTTTGAAATTTGGTATTTTAATTGTTATTTATCTATTCGATTCAGTTACATTCATTAAGACTATTATTATATCAATATATGGGAGAACAAATGGGCTCCCTAGATATGTGAATAGTAAATGGAACTTATCATTTTGTTTTTATCAATGTTGATGAAAATGTTATGTCATTTGAACATGCGGTTGAATATGGGATAATGATAGGTGAATGTGATTTGAGGTGTGCTTTGACATAGAAAAAGTACACTTAATGTTTCAAATATACTTACATGATTATATGAATTGTTGTTTTAACATTTGAAAGAGTTTAGTATGTTCATGCATGAGATTTATGTGAGTGGTGAACTAACCCACATGTTGCTTGGCTATGAGATAGCCAGATTCTTATAGTGCCAAGGGGCATGAGATGTTTTCGACGTTAGGAGGATAATGATATTATATCAATTTTTATGTTGTTTAATATTGAATATCAATATCTCTATGAATTGTGGGTGAGTGTGAGTTTTGATACGAACTACGACTTTCCCAAAGTGGTTCTTCAATGACGAGACCCCTTAGAATAGTGATGGAAGAGTCAAGTTGATGTAGGGTGTTGACCCTAGTACTATGAGGGGGGGTGGAGGCATTTCCCACCGTTTATCCCCCAAAAACCGGAGTCGTGGGAGGGTTGTGTTGAGCACACTCCCCTAGATGTGTGATGATGACTAGTGGATGCCTGCTGGGGAAGCTTGGTCGATTTGTAGGCATCTACACTTCCTCTTACAAGTTTTATATGTTGTTAGGTCAGTGTAGTCGATGCCACAGTATATTCTAGCAGAGGAAGGGATGGAAAGGTCAGGAGATGGACGTAGTGGCGATTAGGTGGTTTGAGTATTGATGGGGATGGATGGGACCAATAATGAATTGGATGGTGTTCTTAATTGATAAAACTATTATGATTATATGCTTGATGCTTCATTATGTTTGTGTAATTTAGTTTTGTTACTTTTGTATGAATGATTATAAATGATGAATGATGCATTGATTATGTTGGTGTTTTGTATGTTGTTTTCAATCGTATAATAATGATGCATTAGAGAATTAAAACTGATTATTAGTACCCACACTTAAGATGTGTGTGTTGGCCACACATACATCAAATTGGGAGTATATTATTACGATTGGTTGATTGATGAATTATTGTAGTATTACTTATGTATTAAAAGTATAAATAATTGTTTAAAATAGGTATATATATGGTAGTATAGGTTTGTTGACTTGTTTCTTATAGTTTAGTTTTAAATAAACTAATTGGATTATTGAATGATATACATAATTATATAGATATAAAATGACATATATCATAATATAATATAGTATATGAAAATATCTTATTTGACTTATGTATGAGATAATAATGCAAATAAATGAATAGATAGGGTTACATAAATTTTAGATAAGAGTTGTCATAGTTGCATTTAAGATAGTAGCATGTCAAATGAGACTTTGCAACCATTGTGATTAATATTTAAATAAATATATAGGTTTACATAAATGTTAGATAAGAATTTTTATAGTTGCATTTAAGATAGTAGCATGGGAATTGAGACTTTGCAACCTTTGTTATTAATATTTCATTTATTTAAATCAAATTGTTATTTATTTGAGAAAGTAAACTTATTGAGTGTGAATATTATTATCTTGAAATTTATTGATGGATAAGGATGAGGATGAGAAATTTTGGGTTATAAATAGGAGGCTTGAGGTTGGAAAAAAAAGGATTATTTTCCTTGAAGAATTATGAGAGAGTTTTGGAAAGGATAGGGGAATTTGGGATATTGTGAGGATGAGAAGTTTGGAAGTCTTGGAAGAGTTTGAGAACTTTTGGAAGAATATACATAGCTTACTTGTGCATCATTGTTCTCTTCTATGAGGTCTCGAGCACAGAGGGCCAAGATGCCAGGTGGATTTCTCTTAGGGCTAGGGGTTGGCTAGTCCCCTATTTGGCTGGGAGGTAAAACCGTGGTTCTACTTTGGGTAATGAAGATGGGAGCGACGCGAGGAGAAAATGAAAGATTTATTTGATTGGTCTTCCTTGCCATTCTAGATGGCCATCAAGAGGTATTTTTCTTGTGAATATAAGTAATTCTATGATGTTATAAACTACTTGTATGTTTTCATGAAATAAACTATTTGAATTTGTATTAATAATATTATGGATTTTTCTAGAATGAAAAGAAAATAGATGTTTAATTAGATTAAAATTTATAATGCCAATAGAGGCATTACATATCATATGAGATCATTCACTCAAAGCATTAGCAATTTTTTTCTCCTTATCCTTTATATGCTTTAGCTTGAAATGGTACTCATTAAGGAAATCCAACCCTCTGGATTGCCCAGAATTCAGATCCGGTTGCTCAAATAATACTTCAGACTCATATTGTCTGTTTTCAGAAGGAATTTATTCCCCATGACGTAGTGCCTCCACATCTTCAAGGCATGGATGATGGCTACTAACTCAAGATCATGGGTGGGGTAGTTCTATTTATGTTCTTTTAACTTACGCGATTCATAATAGATTGTGTAATCATTCTGTAAGAGGAATCCTCTGACCTCTTCCTTTCTTGCATTCATGGAAACGACAAAATCCCCATCGAGATCCGCAATTGAGGCATTACATATCATATGAGCTCATTCACTCAAAGCATTAGCAATTTTTTTTTCCTTTCCCTTTATATGCTTTAGCTCGAAATGGTACTCGTTAAGGAAATCCAACCCTTTGGCTTGCCTAGAATTCAAATTTGGTTGCTCAAATAATACTTCCGACTCATATTGTCTGTTTTTAGAAGAAATTTATTCCCCATGACGTAGTGCCTCCACATCTTCAAGGCATGGATGATGGCTACTAACTCAAGGTGGGGTAGTTTTGTTTGTGTTCTTTTAACTTACACGATTCATAACAGATTGTGTAATCATTATGTAAGAGGAATCCTATGACCTCTTCCTTTCTTGCATCTATGCAAATGACAAAATCCCCATCGAGATCCGCAATTGGTAGTATTGGTGCAGTCGTCAAAATTTGTTTAATCTTCTTAAATATTTTCTCGAACTTAATCGTCCATAAAAACTTGTTTTCCTTATTTTGAAAAGTGGTCATGGGACAAGCTATCCTTGAAAATTTCTCAATTAACTTTCAGTAGTAATGGGATAATAGAAAAAAGGACCTAATGTCAGTGACACTAGTGAGGTTAGGGAAATCCTCTATGGATTTAATATTTTCTTGGTCCACAGCTATCCCCTTCTCGGAGATGATGTGACCCAAGTACTATATCTATGATTTTTAAAAATTGCATTTACTAAACTTGCTGTAGAGTTGGTGTTCCCATAACACTTGTAGCACTATGCGGAGGTGCTCCTCATGTTCCTCTTTACTCTTAGATTAAACTAGGATGTCATCTATACATACCAAAACAAATTTATCTAGGTATTTACTTAAGATGTTCATCATACACATAAAGTCCGTAGGTGCATTGGTCAACGCAAATGGAATCACTACAAACTTGTAGTAGTCTTACCTCGTATGAAATATGGTTTTGTGAATATCCTTGTCCCAAATCCATACATGATGGTACCTGGATTACAGATCGATATTCAAAAATATCTTGGTTTCTCCTACTTGATTCAAAAAGTCATAAATCTAAGGGAGTGGGTATCGATTCTTGATGGACATCTTGTTAATTTGACGGTAATCATTGCACATCCACATCGTACCATCCTTCTTCTTTATGAAAAGTATTGGTGCTCCCCAAGGGGACACACTTGGTCGGATATATCCCTTCTCAATCAACTCCGGTAATTTCATTTTGAGTTCCACCAACTCTGGTGCGCTCATACGATAAGGGGATTTTGAAGTCGAAACTGATCCTGGTGTCAGTTTTATGGAAAAATTGAAGTCTCGTTTCAATGGGGCTTCTAGGATTTCCATAAGAAATATTTCCTTGAAGTCTATGAGAACTAGAAAGTCCTCAATGTGTTGTTTTCTTTCAGCTTCTATGTCTTGGATGTTTACCGCAATAGGTTGCAGCCTTTCCTAATGCACTTCTTTGCTTGTAAAGCATATGTATACCTTCTTAGTTATTTCTTGAATATTTACCTAATTCCCTTGGATATCTGTACACAATATAGACTTGTGGAAACAATCGAGCATGGCATGGTGTTGTTCCAACCATTCCATGATGATAAGTATATCATACGATCATAAAGGTAGGATGTTCAGGTTTATCCTAGAAGGAAAAGAATTCAAGTTTACCTCACAATATTTAACTATCCCATAAAATGTTTGTTTAGTACTCGTGGCTAATTGCACCAGCCAGGGTTTCTCATGTTTAACTTTGTTTCGTTTACATACATCCATAGTTTTAGGAGATACATAGCTTTGAAAAGCATTGGGCTTCAATCAATATTGAAATATAAGTGTTGGAAACCTTACCTTCTAAGTCAACCATTGTAGCCTCACGGTCTTCCTTTCAGCCATCCAAGGCTGCATAAATCTGCGGGTGTTCCATTTATGACCGTTGGTTCTTCTTATATGTTTTGCAAGACTCTGTTGTTCATGTTCTTACAATCTCAAGCATAATGGATCCCTTGGCATTTCCAACATTTGATTTGTAGCGGTGAAATGTTGGCTCCCCCATTTGTTATTGGTTTGTCAGTGTTTGGAGCTGGTACATATGGCTTCGTACCTATTTTGTTGAATTTCTTACTAGATAGAAAACTATTGTTCTATTTTCTGTGAGGTGGTGGTTTAAAACTTGGTTTGTGGTTGTCCAAAAAGGTCCTTGACCTGTCTCTACTTCTGTTGATGTTATTTTCCCTTAGCTTTCCATGCTCATAGAAAAGAAAAGATTTGTGTAGGGTGGTGTCCAATGTTTTAGGAATTTCAAATTCAATCCTCTCCCAAAAGTTGGGAGGAAGACATCCTAGAAACTGTTATATTTTCACTTTCTTGTCCTTTATGTAAGGCGCATAATGTAACAGATCCAAAAATATGTTAATGAAAGAATACATAGTCATGGAAAAAATCCTTAATTCGTGAAATTCTTTCACCTTTCTTTCTAAAAACCTTTTTGACATGTATTTCTCCTGAAACATTTTGTGAAAATTACTCCATCAGATTTATCTTACCTCATATTTCTTGGTATGCATTAGGTCTCTCAACCATTTAGATGCTTTTCCATTTAAATTATAGATGGTTAGATGGGATTTCATCTCGCAAGAGTAGTTATATACTCGGAAATATTTTCTCATACCTAGAATCCATTCTTCATCTTTCTCCCTTCTGTTCATCTCTCCTTCATAGGTTGGGGATTTTATCTTTCTGAACTCTCCCTGGAGATTGTCAGCATTTCTCTGTTTCTTTCTGCAAGGAGAAAGATAACGATTACTAGAAGGAACATGGCAATCTATTTCTGGAGGTTTAGGGGTGTGTTCTTATCTTCCTTCTTCCTTTGGGATGATGGCCCATTTATGACATAACTCTTTCTTGAACTTGTTAGTTGAATGAGTGGGTTTTCTTAGTGGTATTCCTCCCATCATGTTTTGTAGCAAAGCTTCATTAATTAATTGTTGTTCTTTTGTTTCATTCATGTTATCATCCTTGAAACTCTATAGGTCTGCTTAAATACTTTGTATGGTTTTCAGTATATTAGAATTTAATTCAACCGCCAGTTCTTATTCTTATGTGGGGGAATTCAACTTTCCTTTCTAGTTTTTGTCTTCTTTTGTGTTCATGATCTGAACTGTTCTTTGAATCCTACAATTACACAATTTTAATAATAGGAAAATTTTATGTTAGTTAACAAAATCTCAAAACATACTTTATTTTTTGCAACTAATGTTTGGCATGCCCATTCGGTCTCTTAGTATTGAAACTGGGCTCTGATACCACTTGTTCCCTAAAATTTGAAAAAGAAATAAAAAATTGTAGGCTAGTTAATTACTATGTATTCTAGACATTAATTCTTCTTCTACGGAATATGTCGATCTTTGTTTCTACACCGACGTGTCGTAAGATATCTGATAGGTAATAACTCCCAATTCGTATTATTCCCTTGCTAATGCATATATTTATACAATTCATTTGACGGTTGTGTTTCACCTTCTGCCCAGCCTTTTCGGCTTCCTACATAACTATTCAGTTTTCTTTATTTATTTACAAAATATATAATCCCTATAGGTTATATTCCAACAATTCCCCTCTTAATCCGATGGGGTGTTCGTAAGTCCGAGCATGTTTCTGAATCTTTCAAACTTTTCTCGTCCAAGCGCTTTGGTGAAGATGTTTGCAATTTGATCATTTGTGGAACAATGTCGAAGATGGAATGTCTTCGCTTCTACATGATGTCAAATCAAATGATACTTTGTGTTGATGTGTTTGGTTCGATCATGGAATCTAGGATTCTTAGCGAGCTTGATTGAAGAAGTATTCTCGACCAATAATGGAGTGGAGTTCTCTTGTTTTTCTTGCAAATCTTCAAGTATCTTCCTGATCCATACTATTTCTTTCATTGCTTCAGCTGCAACCACATATTCTGCTTCTGTTGTTGAATCTGCTAGAACTGACTGTTTGCGTGATCTCCATGAGACAGCTGCTGATCCAAGACTCATAGTGTATCCAGAAGTTGATACTCCTGTCTCCTTATCGCCATCAATATATGAGTCTGAGTACCCAATAAGTTTGAAGTCATCCACTTTAGAGTACTTGAGTCCAACATCTTGAGTCCCCTTCAAGTATCTTAGAACTCTTTTTGCAACTGACCAGTGTCCTTCACAAGGTTTATGCATGAACCTTGAAAGTATGCCAACAACATAAGAAATATCTTGTCTAGTTGTTGTAAGATAGATAAGACTTCCTACAAGTTGTCGATACTTGGTCGCATCCTCAAATTCTTTTCCTTCGCTTGATGTGAGATTCATTTTCTGTTCCATTGGAGTAGATATAGGGTTGCATTCTGTCATGCAAAATTTGTTTAGTAGTTCTCCAACATATTTTTTCTGAGATAGGAATATGTACTTAGGATGTTGAGTGACTTCAATTCCTAAGTAATAGTGGAGATGTCCCATATCTGTCATTTCAAAGATATTTTTCAAATCTTTATTTATGGATGATATATAGTTCTCATTGTTCCCTGTCATCAAAAGATCATCTACATACACCACAAGATACACAACAGATCTTCCAACTTTCTTTATAAATAGTGTTGCATCATCAAGATCAAAATGTTCGAAATTTAACTTCAAAAGATGCTCAGTTAATTTTTCATACCATGCGCGAGGCACTTGTTTTAGGCCATACAAGGATTTGACAAGCTTGCATACCTTTGGTTCTTTTCCTTTCACAAAAAAGCCTTCTGGCTGAGACATGAAGACATTCTCTTTCAAGTCTCCATTCAAGAAAGCAGTCTTCACATCCATTTGATGAACTTTCTACCCTTTCTGAGCATCTAAAGAGAGTAAGGTATGGATGGTATCCCATTTTGCTGTAGGAGAAAATTTTTCTTCATAGTCAATTCCTTCCTTCTGTGCATAGCCTTTTTCTACAAGCCTCGCTTTGTGCTTGTCAAGTGAGCCATATGATCTCTATTTGTTCTTATACACCCACTTGTAGCCAATTGGTTTGGTTCCAACTGGAGGGTCAACCAGCTTCCAAGTTCCATTCTTCATGAGTGTATCATACTCATTCTGCATAGCTTCTTTCCACTCAACTCAAGTAGAAGCTTCTTCAAATGAAGTTGGTTCAAAGTTAGCAAATAAATTAAATTCACAATCAAATGATACGTCCATGTCATCACCTGAATTATCTGCTTCTCCTCCATCTTCATGTCTTTTCAAACTTCTCATTCCTGTCTTTCCAACTTCATCCCGATGGACACTTTCAAGTGTCTTTGTGGCCCATTTAGGAATATTTGATGATGGTCCTAGTTGATCAGATGGTGGTGCTTCATCATTCATTGAGAGTCTTTCAATTCTCTCAATCACATCATCCAGTTGAATCTCTTGATCAAGTGAAGTAGCAGGAACTTCTTCATGCGAGGGAGTTGGTGCTTCATATGGAAATTCCAAAGGTTGATTCAGAATAGGAATCCCCCCTTCAAGGTTTGGAATTTCATATTCATTTTCAGAATATGTATTTGGATGAGGATATTTTTCCAAATGATCAAGCTGTCTCTCAATGGACTAGTTATTTTTATTAGTCTCAAGAAAAATGACATCTCTGGAAATAACAAACTTCTTGTTTACCTCATCATACAAATGGTATGCCTTGGAGTATTCTTCGTACCCCGGGAAAATACATTTTCTGCTTCGAGCACCAAGCTTGTTTCTTTGCTCCTTTGGAATCAAGGCATAATAGGTGGAACCAAAAAATCTGAGATGCCTGACTGAAGGGAGATGGCCAAACCACATTTCATGTGGAGTCTTGTTATCAAGAGCATTTGAGGGACTTCTATTTCTCAAATAGGCTGCACATTTTACTGCATCACCCCAAAACATTAGTTTTACATTCTTGAAAAACATCATTGACCAAACCATATTCATTATGGTTCTGTTCATTCTTTCTGCTACACCATTTTGTTGAGGATTATAGGGAACTGTAGTCTGATGTGCAATTCCATGTTGGAGAAGATAATCTTCAAAATCATTTGAAGTGTATTCTTTCCCATTATCAGTACGAAGTGTACCAATTTTTTATTGTGCTTGTTTTTCTATCAATGCATGAAATTCTTTGAATGTTTGAAATGCTTTTGATTTTGTCTTTAAATAGTAAATCCAGCACATTCTTGAGTAGTCATCAACAAATGTCATAAAATACTTATTCCCATTTGAAGAAGGAGTTGGCATTGGGCCACATAAATCAGAATGCACTAATTCTAATTTCCTACTTGCTCTGAAATTAGATTCATGGAATGGCAGCTTACTGTGTTTCCCTAATATACATGCATCACATTTGTTCTTTTCTTTGGGAATGGTGGGCAAACCAATTACACCATTCTTTCTCAACAAACGAAGAATGTTATAATTTAGATGACCAAATATTGCATGCCACAATGAACTAGATGACAAATTACCTTCTCCATGCTGAGAGAGGTAGGCATAGTTATGAACTCTTGCAGATGAACCCTTTAGCTTCAGCAGCTTCCCATATTCGTATCCAGTCATGATGACTTGGTTGTCAGAGTACTTTCTTATTTCTACGATTCCATCAAACATGTGGATGGAATGGCCTCGCTGTCGAATCTCCACCAAGGACAGCCAGCTTCTCTGCAACTCTGGAATATAAAGAACATTCTTCAACAAGAAATCAGGGAATCCAGGCATCTTCAGTCGAATGGTGCCCATTCCCTTTGGTTTAAGATTTGACTTATCTACAAAGTAAACTATGGCATCTATTGTTTTGTTAAGTTCTTCAAAACAATATTTTCTAAATGTCATGTGTGATGTTGCACCAGTATCAAGAAGCCAACAATCTTTGTAAGATGAAAGTGAAGTCATTTCATTAATTCCAACATTACAATGTGCAACAATACAATGAGCAGAATCAGAAGATTTACTAGCATCTTGGTTTTTATTGTCATCTTTCTTCTGGTTATGTTTGTCTTTGATGGAGTCCCATGAAGCCCAACACTGATTTGATGTGTGTCGAGTCTTTCCACAATGCTTGCACTGCAGATCTAATCTTTTGCTGGAGTTGTTTCTGCCTCCTCTACCTCTGAAGTTTCTTCTTCCTCTGCCTCTCTTGCTAGTGAGAGTGGCACCAACTCCAGATGCTATAGATTGCATCTTTTGTGATGAATCTAGAAACTACAAAAGAGTAAAGGTGTAGGTCTAAGTCTCTGCCACCTTATTTACAAAAATAGTAGAAGAAAATGATAATCTCTCTTTCAATAAACTATGTGCACTATTCTACACAATGCAGGTCTGAGTCTCTTCAATAGTTTGTGGTGCTTACAAACAAAAAATGATAAACTCTGTCATCATTGATAATTTGACAGCAAGATACAATTGTAGCCTCCTAATATCTTTTTTAGTCATATTGTATACTATAGACAACACTTACAAAATCAAGGTATATAGAAGCACACTTACCAATGAACACCAACAAAACAACAAGATTCTTCAATGCAACTCTTCAACGCAATATATATGTAGTCTTTAGCATAAAAGATAGGTTTTTATACCACGCAGTATTCACGATAGGTCGCAGCAATTTTAAATGTGCTCTCAGCTTCAAATGGAGGAGTCAACTTCAGATTCGGTCGCACCACCTCAACACTTAACGTAGCATGTTCATTCTCTTTGCAGGTGATGACTGTTAGCATAACAAATTACCATTGCATTGATGAAGGAATTTCATAGCGATGCAAGGATACAAACACGGGCATAATGTTTCATTCCATAAACACTCTAGCTGACCCATGGGAGAGAGACATTTGAAACCGCATCTCTATGGAAATGATGCTAGCCATCAATCAGCTGGCAATCGACTCTCTCTAGTGGAGACCAATGAAAAAATTCCATGAAGACACAACAAGTTTATAATGTGGAAGGACGCTACAAGTGGTTGATGACTGTCACATAGTCGTTGAGAGGGAAGCCAATATTGGAAAATGAATGAGAGATCAAGCTAGAACTGAGAGTGCACTATATAGAACTGAGAGCGCACTATACCCAACAATAGAATGAGAGAATTACCGTAGCAATAATAATCGCAGTCTCCAGTGCCAGTGCTCAGCCATTTGGGTGCAACAATTGCCCACAGGGTGATCTCACTTCCAGCATACATCAATCAAACTCTCTGCAAGAGATGCACACCCAAACTAGAAATTATACATTCAAAAGATTTTAATATCACCAAGGCATCACTGACCCATTTTTGAAACGGTAGTAACCATCGTTACAGCGTGTTGCCACAAATTGAAAAGGGCCAAGTAAGGCTGCAGGTAGGGTCACCAGACAACTTGGTAGTACAATGAGCAATGGATTAATAGTGGGAATGAGCTTGTGGCTAGCTATTGCAGCAACTTGCAATACTCATCCTCCACTTGCATTTGCTCAAAAAAACAAAATACCTTCTTTTGCAATTCACTATGGATCCACTCGAACGAATTGTGGATGCCTCATGCGTATCAAGAGGGCGTAGGGTTCGACATCTGCAGCAGCAGCAGAAATGGGTATCGAATTAAACCACTGGATGCAGGATTAGGGTTTCAAGCAGAATAATACTCATCACCAGACTTTTAATTTTCATGGAGAATTTAAAATAATCACCAGTCTTCTCGTGGGAAGGGTTTAAACCTTGAAATTGTAGAGGAATAAACTCAGCAGCTCGCAGTAGAAGATGGAATAAAATGGGTAGGAATAACTGAGTTCACAGCACAAATAATTCAACCATTTAGTAATTGTAACGCATACAATACATGCGACTGGAAGACTAATGGAGCGGCCTGGCAATGGACTGGCAAGCAGAATGCCAGGACTGAAATGCAGCAGGCAGGAGTTATGGCAAAACAGCCAAGCTCTGATACCACTGATAGGTAATAACTCTCGATTCGTATTATTCCCTTGCTAATGCATATATTTATACAATTTATTTGACAGTTGTGTTTCACCTTCTGCCCAGCCTTTTCGGCTTCCTACATAACTATTCAGTTTTCTTTATTTATTTACAAAATATATAATCCCTACGGATTATATTCCAACAATATCCTTACCATTTGTAGATTTTTTTCCAGATGTGGTTACTTATGTAATTATGTAATATGTTTATTTTACTTTAACTAGTTTAGATGATTACACTTATTATTGATTACTTATTATCATGCATGCGTGTGTGTTTGTTCAATTATATCTTACTTCATGGTTATAAGTTTTTTCCATTGTAAATGAGAAGTCCTGACTTATCTTTAACTGTCAATGTTTGGAGTGGTAGGATTTGGATCCCTTATAGGACCACCTAGAGAGGTAACTAGTTCTATGTTTCATTACAGGGTTTACTTAGTTCATGTTGAACTAATTCAAACATCTACTTCCATTATGCAAGTTCATTAGATGGTGAAAAATTGCTACGATAGTTAAACTTTGACATGTTGTCAATGCTATACTATTGTATTCCTTTTGAAGATGACAAGAGTAGAGTCATAGCCTAACTATTCAAACTTCCACCAATTATGTTAATGATTACGCAGAGTTGTGGTTTATCAGACCTGCATCTATATGGTTAACATTATTATTCTGGCTTAGGACTTGATAAATTTTATTCTTAATCTTAGTATTTATAACATATGGTTTGGAATGTTTTTGTGCCTAAATGTTAGAGTCTTAAGTCATAAGACATAACCATATTTTATTAAATTTTTATATGAAACATGATATATATGAAGAGCCATTCATGGCATATTCTATATGCCATTAAAAATTGGCTTATCTATGTCAACGAGGGTTTTGATGGTTGCTCCAATACAAAATCGCATTTGTGGGTTTTAAACTATAGGCATGCTGGTATTTGAATCCATTAGGGAGGAATTCAAATCTACCAACTGGATGTGACTATACCTAAATGACTAGATAACTCATGATGTCTCAATCAATATCAAAGTCCAATTGGTTAACTCCATATGTCTAAACAACTCACACAATCAGTAATCCTCAGTTAGCTCGATATAACTGAAGTGGTACGTGAGCAAAGTCACATAATCTACATGCATCCATGCATAACTAGAACTAACTGAACTGATTGTGATGTAACTGAATGTAACTGGAAATAAACTAAGCTTAACTAGTTCCAACTCCAAGTAACTAAAGGAGTTTGGTGCTGGGACGCCCAATGGCTCCTAAAATGTAGGGATGAGTCTAGGAGGCGCCTAAATTGATGCATGCAAGTGCATTCAGTGTCATTTAGCCTCTAGTAGTTTTCCCCACACTCTAGTAATTGGTACATGTGTCCCCATTAGGCCACGTGGACCCAATGGTACTAGTGGACTTAATTACTTAATTTAAACTCCTAAGTCAAGATAAATTAGTCTAATAAATAGTTTGATCAAGGGAGGATAAATAATCCTAATACCCCCCTGAATCCTAACTTTGAAAATTGTGGGTCTTGCAAACAAGTCCATAAGTCACCCATATAAAATCTAAAAGACATAATGCTTCTTAATACAACAGAGGAAATAGGGGAAAGCCTCGTGGGAAGCTGCCCCCTCAAAATAAGCATAAAATAGGAAAATGCAAGCTATCTTTAGAAGAAAGAAGCTTCCTCCTTAGAAAAATAACTTGAGCAAAACACTGCTGCAAATTGAATCTCTATACAGTAGCTTGGTCCATCTATATAGAAGCCTCCTGAAATTGCGCATATGAACCTTTCAATGTTCTTCTGAACTGATGACTATGTATTTTTTTGTTGGATGGTGAAGGTAGAGAATGATCAATTTTCTTATTTTGTGGGCCATGTAGCTGATCATTTACAATCATCAAGTAGCACCGACTTGGAACTTTTTTGCACCCCTTTATAGGGAGAGAATCTATGAGAGATAGTGCAGCATGTTCATTATGATACTGGGACCTAGTTCTTCTTCTATATTTTGGATTTCTAGCACCATTTCCAGCTGCATCTAAGAGCGTTTGATCCCATCTAGGCTTAGGCTTATGATTTGGAATGGATATTGGTTCTGGATATAGAATCTCATGAGATTTAGTCTCAATAACAGGATCATGCTAAATTTCATCTTCCTCGTCTGAATACGAAACCTGTAGCAAATTATCATCATAAAAAATAGGTGGAGAAATGGTTATACATTCCTATGCTATTGATGGTGGTGTGTCATGAAATTGATATTCTTTGAACTGGACACTCCTCTCAATGAAGCATCTCCTAGTTGCAACCTCCATCAGTTTGTAATATTTTTCATATTCTGCATATCCCAGCATAATGCATTCGCTACTTTGGGATTGGAAGGCCTTCCTCTTGTCAAGTGGTATTCAGTCCCAGGATTTGGAACAAAAAAATATTAGATGAGAGACATTGGGATTATACCCATGCAGTTATTCGAATGGAGTGGCCCAAACCACTGATTTATGATGCACTTTATTCTACAAAAACAAAGCACAGTTTACTGCTTCATCCCAAACAATAGGAGGTAGATGTTTGGAATGGATGAGGCATGTTTCCATCTCTTTCAATGATCTCTTATTCCTATCAACCACACCATTTTGTTGTGGTGTGTATGGAACTAAATGTTCCATTTGAATCCCCTCTGATTCACAGAAATTATGGAAATATCCTTTGATGTACTCTCCTCCTTTATCAGATCTTATAGACTTGATTTTCTTACTAAAGCAATTCTCAACCATAGCCTTAAAAACAGTAAAAAACTTCTGATTTTTGTTTCATGAAGTAGACCCAACAGTACCTAGATCAATCATCAATAAAGGTGAGGAAATAGCTACAACCATTAATTAATTCTTGGGCATAGGTTTAAATACATCACTATGTATCAAATCAAGTATAGAATCATATCTTTGTTCCTTCCCAATATCATACCTCTTTTCTGGATGCTTACCTACCAATAAACCAACACATACTCCATCAAAAGTTTGGATGGAAGGAAAAACTTCAACCATTTTATCATTGTGGAGTTGCTTAATATACTTGAAATTGAGATGGAAAAATATCTCATGCCAAATTTTGATGGTGTTGTTAGAATGAGACAGTAAAGCTGTAGGAGGAAATATTGGTAAGAAATGTGAGAAATCATAAGCTTTAGTAGAGTGATTTGCACTACCTTTCACTATGAGTTGTCCGATGGATTTTTCTATGAGCTCAACTCTATTTGAATCGAATGTAACTCTCTTGGGAGATCCTATATGAGTCATCTGATAAACAGAAAACAAGTTAGCTACAAGGGAGGGAACATAGAGGACATTCTTGAACTCGCCATGCTTCACTCTGAATAATCCCCTTCATTTTGTTGGAATCTGTGAATCATCTCCCATGTGAATATTAGGCCCCTTTGACAGTGTAAGGGCCGAGAAATATTATTTGGAGGAAACCATGTGGTTGGATGCTCCTGTATCAATTATGTATGTTGTATACTGAATAAGGATATATTTCAAAGCATGGCACCTTTCATCTTCTTTTGTCTGTGGTTCTTCACCATGCTTCTTTACTCCTTGTGGGAGAGTAATGTTATGCTTCTTGAGGAGAGTGGACAATTGATCAATATGCTTCTTCATACAATGATATTCAAGATGGAAACCCTTTTCACAATAGGGACATATCTTCTTTTCAAACTTATTCTTCTTAGAGCCTAAGGCCCCTTCTGAAGTCTACTGATTCTATTTAGGATTCAAATGAGCTTCTTTAGGATCCTTTTTCTTTGATTTCCTTTGGCTTGTTCTTTAGAAGAGTGGGTCACCAAGAGAGATTGATCTTTGGAGGTCTTGATGACTCCCATTCGAATCAACTTCTCTTACTCCTTGATTAAGGACTCATAAAAGGAATCAAGTGATGGAACTTTCCAATCCAAAAAGGAATCCGTTTTCAAAGGGAAGGTTGGGACAAATATTGAATATTCTGGACCGAGTTTGCTAAGAATGGAGAGCACATTTCACTCATCCTTTATTTCTATTATGCATTGTCAACATTGGAGTGCAAGATACTTGAATTTAGTAAAGAATTGCTCCATTGTTTCGAAATTGCTGGGATGTAAGGCTACTAGTTCATTCTCCAGGAGGTGTCCCTAAATCTCATCTTGTTTCCCAAACAAGTCTTCAAGCTTCTCACAATATTCTCTTGGTGTCCCCAAACCTTCAAGGTGGAAGAGGAGATATCTGGATATATGAGTGCATATATAACCAAAATCTTCATCTAAGCGGTTCAGAAACTTGTTCTTATGAACTAGATGATAGGGCTCAACCTCCCTCGCAAGTATTATCCTGTAGTATCCAAGATTGCATAAGGCGAGTTGCATGTCTGCCCTCCAATCAAGATAATTGAAGGGTGTGAGGATTAGAGGAGTAGAAGGTAGAGAATCCATAATTATCTGGTTGAAAGAACACAATTCTTTACACAACCTATGTAGCACCTATATATTTTCACTGCAAAACACTAAAACATTCTAACTATGTTAGAATCATGCTTTTTCTCTCTACATGAACATTTTTTCGAGGTCCATCACACCTGCAAAGCTAGTCTGAATAAATTCAGAGTTAGCAAATCAAGACTGGGGACATATGTGGAAACCCAGCTTCTTTTGATGTTCAATGGAGAGAAACAAACATGAATCCTACTTGAGGTGGCTCCGATACGATTCACACTGAGAATGAAGATACACACTGAACAAATCAAACCACACAGGAAATGGATGAGTATAGCTCAGATAATTATAGTATCATTGTCATTAATTAATCTAGTGTTACAATAGTTTACATATAGGAAGAATTCGAATCCATTGGGGTGGAATTCGAATCTACCAGCTAGAGGTGTATGTACCTAATTGACTAGCTAACTCGGGATGTCTCACTCAATATCGAAGTCCAATTGGTTAACTTCAGACATCTAAACAACTCACCCAATCAGTATTCCTCACTTAACTCAGTCTAACTGAAGTGGTAGGTGAGTAAAGGATCCTAATCCACATGCATCCATGCATAACTGGTGCTAACTAAACTGACTGTGATGTAACTAAATGTAACTCAAAATAAACTAAGCTTAACTAGTTCCAACTAGAACTAACTGAAGAAGGTTGGTGTTGGGACTCCTAGTGGCTCCTAAAATGTAGGGATTGATCTAGGAGGCACCTAAACTGATGCATGCAAGTGTATTCAATGTCAGTTTTCCTATAGTAGTGTTACCCACACTCTAGTAACTGGTACATGTGGCCCCATTAGGCCATGTGGAACCAACGATACCAGTGGATTTAATTAATTAAATAAAACTCCTAAGTGAGGCTAAATTAATCTAATATATAGTTTGATCAAGGTAGGATTATTAATCCTAACACATGGATGCAAAAACCATTTGTCACAACGGTGGGTTATTTCTCTATTTGAATCTTTGGTTTTGTCACAGTGTGGAGGACTGGTTCACCCTGCACTTGAGAAGGTATGTTCTCCACTTAGGTTTGCAGCGTTATAACTTTGATGTTTTTGGGTGGAGGTTTAGCATACTTATAACATGCCTTTGTCTCTTTTTGCAGGTGAGAGGGATTCCAATCGTGGGTTGTGGTGTCTACCAAGCCATCTATGATACCCTTCACAAGTAAGCCCTGTAAAACAAAAGCTTGACATGTTACCTCTGCGTATAGATGTTTTAGCAGGGCTTTTAAATTTTATGTTGTAAGATTAATGTGGTGAATATCTTGACTATGGGTTTTCAACTGTATGTGACTTCTTTTGTTTAATGAGAATCCAGGGATGTGTATGTATATATTATTTGAAAAGTGGGTGATTGGCCATGTTTGTAATCATTTTGATGTTTATAACTTAAATGTTGGTTTTGGTGTGTTAATGAAAGTTCCACATTTTGATTTTAAATTATGAGTTTAACTTATGGCAGTGCCATTGCTTGTAATGGCACCTTTGTCGATTTGCGACTGTGTCACAGTTTCTTACTAGAAAATGTTATTTAAATTGTAATTTATGATTTAAGTTTACTAGCGTGTGGTTATTTATGGATATGGGCGTAATCTTGGCTTATTGTTGCGAAAATGTAAATGGCGTTGCTAGGATAACGCATAGAATAGGTTCTTTTAAATAGATTCTATTGGAATTTTTTAAAAATTTGGATTCTATCTTTAATGGATAATTCTTAGTGGGGTTTTTACCTCTTGGTCATGAGCCTTGATGATGAAATGAAACGTGTATATTTTTTTTGTTTTAATGTGGAACATTGGCAGATAAATGATTTTGATTACGACTTAAAACTAGGTTTTGGGTTTGAGTTTGCTAGTTGTGATTTCAACCCTTCTATGAAATACATAGCCTGTGTAAATTTTCAATGGTTAATCCTTCATGTATTTTAGTTTTGTTAGCATAGTTTACTTTTGACTTAGTGGAAAATTGTAAATCTTACAACATTGTATTTTTTTTGCAAATCGAATCCTACAGGATTCAATTCCTGGCATGGTTTGATATAACCTTCGTTTTAAAGCATGAGCCTACAACACTCGTTCCTAGGATGCATGGGTTGGTGGTTCAATGTTGTAGGAGTGGGTTTTTTTCGACCGAAATGTCGACAAGATTCGATCCTGAATCCTTTTAAATGGATATGATATTCAATAATGAGTTCATATTTAAGTTTGATTCTTGACTTGATCATAGATAGTATGATTATTGTTCATAATAAATTGTTGCTACGAACCTTGATAGGTCTGGTTGGATGGCATACTATGTAGGTAAATTTATAGAGTTGAAAATAGTGTTTGGGGTTTGTTTATGTTTAAATGGTATGTTTTAAAATAGGTTAACTCTGTTAATTTTATGTTTTCGTTATAATACTTAAATTTTCAATAATGATATTTAAGTTATACTTTTCTACATATAATTTATGCTACAACTTGTAAGTACTTGTTTCGATGGTTAACAATAACACAATCCTACTGGCAATATGAAATATGCTAGCAGAGAAAAATAAATAGAGTTTTTTTTTTCATTTAAATAGTTCCTTGGTTTATTTTTTCATCTGCTAGGGTTAATACGATCTATTTACCAAAACTATGATGTTTACCATTGTGTTTAAACTTTAAAAACTAAATAGGAAAATCTACCTTAAATTAATAATCTAGCCTCTATTACAAGAAATACACTAGATAGGAAAAACTGTGTAGGTAAATTTATAAAGTTGGAAATAGTGTTTGGGCTTTGTTTATGTTTAAATGGTATGTTTTAAAATAGGTTAACTCTATTTATTTTATGTTTTCATTAGAATACTTAAATTTTCAATAATGATATTTAAGTTATACTTTTCTGCATATAATTTATGCTACAACTTGTAAGTACTTGTTTCGATGGTTAACAGTAACACAATCCTACTAGCAATATGAAATCTGCCAGTAGAGAAAAATAAATAGAGTTTTTTTTTTCATTTAAATAGTTCCTTGGTTTATTTTTTCATCTGTTAGGGTTAATAAGATCTATTTACCAAAACTATGATGTTTACCATTGTGCTTAAACTTTAAAAACTAAATAGGAAAATCTACCTTAAATTAATAATCTAGCCTCTATTACAACAAATACATTAGATAGGAAAAACTGAATAACATGTAAGTGATGGAAGAATAATGCAGAAAATAACAAACTAATATTCATTCAGAATTTAATCTCCCCATTTAATAGGAAAATTGTGTAAATTGCAAGGGAAAAATCAAGAACCTCATACCTGCAAGTCAAAGCTATTTTAATGGATGGAAGTCCTGCACACTCAAATACCTAGCATTAACAAGTTCATAGACATATCTGACCTCTATTTAGAGAACCGAATATCTTGGGAACTACTACATTATATCCAACAATGGACCAGAAACCTAATTGGTATCAATCTGGATCCCCCCGAGCTGGTTCCAACATGCAATTAGCTCAGAGTTCCTAAGGTAAGGCTTCCCTATGTGGGATATCAGGTTCTGTATCAGTTTCCTTTTTCCTCTTAGGAAAAATGTTCTACCAGAACTCTCTTGAATATCATGAGGTAGAATTATAGAGTAATCCAATTGTCCCCCAAGCCTTTCTTTCGCTTGGGTTTTTATAGACATACATTAAAATAAAAGCGACAGTTAAATCAATAATCATTTGATTTCTTGAAATAACCCTTTTTATTTAATTCAAGTAATTTTAATATTTATTTAAATTTGACTTAGTCACTTTTGACTAGCTCCTACTTCGACTCTTGTAGGTGTTTTAATATTTAATTATCATTAGTAATACTAATAACATGTGGATCCTTTCATTATTACTTATAGTTACTAATATTATTACTATGCTTATTCTTTTATACATGTCATGTGTGTATATATATATATACCATTTGTTAACATTTTAACTTTAGGTATCATACAGCATGATCCCTAAACATTTAACACCTTTCGTTTAGCTTAGTCACTTTCTTCATTGAGGCATTCAGGTAGGGGTTAGGTCAACTAGAGGTTAGGAAACTCTGAACCTCCTTGCATGTTGGATTCCCTCATATAACATGGTAGTTCTTCAGTACTTTGATGAGATACAGAAATTCAAAATTTCATTTAATCACTTAAAAATAAGTAATATGAGATCAATGTTTTATCAAAGTTGTTTTCACTCAACATATAAAGTTTTTAGTAACTCCTAGCATTTACCCAGAGCCCATACTCAATGCTAAGAAATTGGGAGTTAAAAACTTAGTGCGATTCCAAAGTTCCTCGTTCATCACTAATGTAGGATGTATTTGTAGGATACACCTAGGGATGAAATACCCACGGATACGATGTTCCAGAGCTTATATTCAACATCAACTTGGAAGGCTCGAGGGATTATTCCCAACACTTCTAATTTTGATCTTTTCATGTGCTTCACATCTTTTCACACAACATAAACATTTAAAATACTCATGTTCTTGACAACCTCTCGCTCATCAAAACCATTAAATACTCATATGTTCCATAGCTTCTTGCTCAACACAAAAAATCACATACTTATGTGCTCCATAGCTTCTTGCTCAACACAAACATCTCATCAATTACATGCTTATGGGTCCACACACAACACATGAAATCATATATATATAACATATGCAATTGGATTACACCCAATATATCAAAAAAATCATCATTATCATGTGCAGTCGGGTCTTACACCCAATGTACCAAATAAAACATCAAGGCAACATCACAAGTAATGGGGCTTATGCCCATAAGTGTTAGGTCAAAATTCAGGATATTACATCCCAACATGCTTAGAACAACATCGTCCATGGTGTTATAGGGACTCGAAATGAAATCATGAAAGAAGGCGTGGTAAGCCTTTCTCATGGTACTTTCAACTGGACTATGGTGCGCTTCCTGGGATGCACCTCTCTCTTGTCCAGTAGATGATGGGGTTAAGTTGCAAAATCCCCTTCAGGTTCCACCTGTAATAAATACCAATCAATCACATGTTTAATATCATAAACATATTTCTTTAATAAATATGTGTTGAAAACATTATTGACTTTTATGTGAGCAAGTAAATCTAGTTGATACGCCATTGGCCCTTTCTTAGCTAGTATCATGAAGGGTACACAAACACTTGGTGCTAACTTACCACACCTTCCAAGGAACAATGAAATTCTCTTTACTTTTACTTTTAAGTAAACATGGTCTCCTATCTGATCATATTTATCTTTTGTTTTCTTATCCGCGTAACTTCTGGTGGCCTTATGCTTCTTTAAGCTTCAGCTGGACCATGGAAACCAATTGTTCCTAGTCCTTTATTAAGTTAGGCCCTAACATGAGTCAATCCACTGGCCTATCCCAAGTAACCAGTGCTCTACACTTTCATCCATAGAATACCTCAAAGGGATTCATCTTGGAAGAGGTCTGGCATCTGTTGTTATATGCAAAATCTGCAAGATGCATGTAATCTTCCCACTTGGTGGGGTTGTTCATGACATACATTTTAAGCATGTTATGCACAATCTAGTTTACCCATTCTATCTGCCCATATGTCTGCAGGTGGTAAGCAGTACTAAAGTTCAAATGTGTCTCTAATATAGAGAATAAGGATCTCCAAAAATTCCGAATAAACTTTGCATATCGACCCAAGATTATTTCCTTGGGTATCCCGTGCAATCTAAATATCTCCTTTAATAAGATGTCGAAAATGTGTACTTCCTTGTAGGTCGAATTCACTGGAATGAAGTGTGCTTCTTTTGACAATTTGTCAACTACTACAAAGATAGAATCATTTTTCTTCTTACTCTTAGGTATACCCATGATAAAATCCATACTAATGACCCCCCACTTCCATTTCAGAATGGGTAATGGTTGCAGCAACCCTGACGGATGCTGGTGCTCAGCTTTGATCAGCTGAAATTCTTGACATTTTGTGATAAGCAACTATCAAAACCCCAAATTTTCACAAAAGATTAAAATTTTGAGATAACAACAAATGCTAAAACCTGCGGTCTACTAACAACTAAAAATTAGCAATAAAAGAAACAATCAAGTGATTAGTTTTACAAAATCTTAATTATGTTAACTCAACAGTTCATTTTTTGTAACAAGAATAAATTTTACTTCTGTATTGTTTTATTTCAGTTTACTGATGAGTCTCTTCATGTCGAGTAGGTTTCTAACTTTTGAATCTGGGGCTTACTTAGCAATTATGCTAACGCAGAAGATTACTGGTTCTTACAGGTTTATAGGTATGATCGAATGAGTACGTTTAAAAATTATTAAAGTATCCAGTAGTGTTTTATTTACAATTATAAATCTTAGTAAATAAGATGCTAAGTTGTAAACATATTCTATGCGGTAAAACCGTTTGGCTTCCTTCAGTTTTTCTTGTAATAAAGTTCAGAAGTGTGTTGCAACAGTAAGATATGTTCGCAACTCTAAGAATTATAATCTCAGCTACAAAGTACTTCTACTTTAGTGTGCATAACTTGCAATGTTATAATGGTTGATTTGTGAGTATGTAAACAATAATATATTATCTTATCTGTGTAACAACTGTTCCACATTTCGCTTCTGCGAGGAAACTTACATCCTTTAACCTTCTTGTCATTACAAGTTTGATTTGTACAAACAAAAACCATAAGCCTTCTCACATGAAATCAATTTTTGCCTATAATATTTAACTTCATGCTGAACCATGTGGTTCTAATAATTTTGGACTCAAGTAGGATCATTCCTACTCACTTTCTAAATTTTCTATGATACTTCTCTTGTATTAAATTATTGTTTACAATCAATCTTTCTGAGATTGAAGCCTTCGAAACAGGTCAACTTTATAACTATTTTGTATAATTCTATAACCATTTTACTAACCAATAAACATGGTGAATCATTAGTAAGAACCAAGTTGAGTCACAACCAAAATTCATCAAAGTATCGTCGCTTTGAACTATGTAACAGAATTTCATAAAAGTGTTCTTACAATATGCTTTGTCCACTTCATAGTTCTGTTACCATTTGGTTTATTAGTTCCTATAAGTCTTGTAAACATGACTAATATATTTTTTTTGATAGAAATTCAATCTATAATTAGTTCAAGGTCATAAACATGTTTAAATTAGAGTTTATGATTCTCCAAACTATTACATTATGCCATTTCTTGAATTGTCTTTTCATAAGAGATTAACTATGCATTTTTTTTTACATAGGAGAACTATAGTTGTTAGCTTGAGCTCTCCCATAACATATGGTCTCTATCCAAAACAAGGTAAATGTTTAGAGAAAATAAATGTTACCAACTGAATCGTATTTGTGATGTTATAATATAATAAACATAAGGATAAATGGTGAAATGAGTCTTATGCATGAACAATTTTGGAATTAACCAAGGTTTTAAAAATGAAACTTCTTTTCTAGGTCAACGTAATTGACAATGTTGATATTCCATCACCAATCTAGTAAGTCATATGATGAACGGTGTGATCGATTTACAAGACAATTATTTGGTTTATAACATAGTTTAAACCTCGTTTCAATAATTAAATAATTGGTTATCATTTTATGTAGGAAACTATAGAATACGATCCACTACATGGATTGATTTACATGACCATATGGTCTTATCCTCACCAAGCGTGGAAGATATAAGAGGCATCGTAACCCTAACCCTTTTCATTTCTCCTCCACAGTTCACGCTGCCCCTTGAGGCTGCTCTGCTTAGCTTTCATGGCAGCTGTCATTCCTCTTCTTCTCCAGTTATCTCGAGTCTTGGGTTAGAATTTCCTTTACCTCTAGTGTTTGGTTTTTAAGCCATTCTTAGTGGATGTGAGTTCTCACTCTGCAAGCTTTGGCCCTTGGCTTGCTGTCTGCTCCAGCTTCGTTTTGCTTTCCTCGTGGCTTTCTGTCTGCTCCAGTTTTATTTCATTGTATTTGTGGCTCGCTGTTGCATGAGGTTTAGTCTTGCAGGATGTGGAGTCTATAATTTGCAAATCCTGTTGGTGACAGTGCTTCTATGAGACTGTTCGTTGTTTTAATTGACAGGTAAAAGCTTGTTTTTACTTTTATTTGAAAATGCAGCGAGTGTATTGCTGTTATGATGGAACAAACATATCTTAGGCTATTTATTTACTGACAATAATCTTTTAAAATCCTTGTAGGTGCTTACCACTATATGCATTCATGGTGGAGGAAGTATGCAGTCAATCTTCGAATGCCATGGCTCGTGGCTTAGTTCAGGTAAGCCCTGTGGTTCATGTGTTGGGTTTTCACCCTACTTGTAACATGGTGGTTATTTGGAATCACCCAGGGTTTGGGAAAACCTTCCTCTACTCGCCATAAGTTATGTGGTTTTATTTCTTTATAGCTCATATGTTGGTTTACCCAGTTTCGAACCCTCGCTAGTTGATGGGTAGACTCGGTTTTAATTGAGCAATGTAAATAGTTTTTGATGTTTAGCTTATGGCTTGTTTTAAATTAATAGTTCTCTTATAAAGATAGTTCTATCTTCAAGCTTGTTTTGGTTTATCAGATGTTTAACATTAAGCTCTGCGTAATCAGGGTTTTTACCCTTCTCCATTGTAGATGAGGTTTTGTACTTTGTAAACGTTATTGTTAATATTTTTATGAGTGATACATATAGTCATAGTTTAGTTATAAATCTTGCTCATTTTTTATTAGATTTATCAGCTAGGGTTTATCCTTTGGAAACCCTCGTTTTTAAATAAATTATTATACTTAATTTTTAACAAATTTTAATACTTATTTAGTTGACTGTTAACTAGTATTACATAGTATTGTGAAAAAATCTAGTTTATAATAATTACACTGTCTATTTGTTTGTCCTTAAAAGACTGTAAGTAACTTATAATAACCTGGTTACTTAATGGTTAATAAATTTGGTTTATTACTTCAATGTATTGACATTTGTAATTGTAATAACTATAAGGGTTTTTAACCCCATCTTTCGCTTTCACAAGTACACCCTATTTGTATAAATAAAAAGAAACAGTTTCTTTTAGAAGTATACATTTTATGTATGTTGTTCATTATTGTATTTTATCTCTATGTAATGAAATTAATTTGTTCTTTCAATGGTTAAAAAGAACTAATCTTATTGTTTATCCTAGGTTATTACTGTATATAAAGAATACTGGTAGATTTCTGCTCAAAAATATGAGCGAGGGTTTTTACCCTATTTTACTTTTATAATAATAATTTCTGTACTATTATTTCGTTAAGTTTGATTACTATCACAAGAGTTTAAAATTATTTTAATGGCTTGAGGAAATCCAGTTTAGGATTTATGGAAATAATCTCTATTCTTCTTTTAAAAATTCCTCCAGTTTGTAAAATAATTTATTTTGATTTATAAACAATATTGTTTATGTTAATAATATTATTATTTGTGTTAATAATAATATTATCTATGAATACTATATTCTCTTAAGTTTATATTTGCATATATATATTATTAATAAAGACTGAGAACAATCTATAATAGTTTAGTTTATTTAATAATATTATTTTTGTAAGCTTGATAAAAAGATATAAGGATTGTCAAACCTATTATTACTCTACATATAATTTGTCTGTAAGAGTGTAAGAACAGTTCCTTGTTAATAATACTTAAGCATAGGTTACTAATGTCTTTTAGTTATTTTAATTCTAAGAATAAAAATACTGTAAGAGTTATTAAATTCTTATTTATTATATTCCTTATCTCAAATTAGTTTATCTTCAGAATTTAATTAGGGTACGAATCCTTACTTAGAGTTCAAACAATTGCAGGTAAAATAGCTATTATTATTAGGAAAAGATATAAACTAACAGAACCATATTTACATCCTTACTTAACATAAATAATAAGCATTTAACTAACATTTCTATTTCTTCTATTTCAGTGTAGATGTATAGTTTGTAAAATAAATTACTGTGTAAAAGAATAACTTACATACTTGAACACACTGCTATTAGTAAAATAATATGACCATGTTCTTTTTTCTAGTATTCTTAATTACATAGTCTAGTTTTAACAACAACCCTACTAAACAGATTAATATTCTTTCTGGAAGAAACTATCTACTGAAAGAAAAGATTTCAATACTCTGAAAAACATAAGTACTCTATTCATTTCAGATTCCTATCATACTTTATTCATTTTAAACACACTACCTGTGCTAGAGTACGATCTAGTTTATTCCAGATGGGGAAAAACACAGGTAGGATTATTTTTCATCAAAGTACAGATTCAACATTCAAACAACTAAGAGATTTCAAGCTTAAAAGTTCACTACATAACATATAAATCATTCATTATTTGTTCATACTCAAATATAAACTTTAACACAACAATTAAAAGATTGTAGAACCCGTTTTAAAGCTGGATGCCAACAGTGTTGGGAGGCCATTCCTCCCTACCAACTCCTCAAGAGCACTCAAACAACATCTTCTCAGGACCCCTGAGCCTGTTCTTGGATTCCTTGGCCGAGAAATGGTGGAGCAAGCAACAAAATACTAGTCCAATGACTCAGTACTAACTCTGCACTCAGCAGCAAGATCTTTCATCTGAAAAGTTGTACCAGATCACTTCCTACAGTTTACCCCTCAAACACCTTCCACAAATTTCCTTCCCAGTGAAATCCTTTGGAGTACATTCACCTGAATGATTCTCCTCTTGGAATGAGCAGCCCCAACTCTCTTCAATGGGATTTTTTTTATTAAGATTGCCTAGGTCTTTTTGGGTTAGTTGTCATTAATTGAGCCACCTGCTCTGATCCCACTTTCTTGGGGAATCATGACCCCAAATGTATGGATGTTGCCACCTGCAACATTGGAAGTATTTTAGGATGCTACCACTTGTCTATTTTCTCTCCACCTAATCTCCTCCACCAACTTGATGAGTAACACTCTTTTTAACAACTCTCCCAAGCTGTTGTCTCCACTTTTATTTATTTAAAATTAAAATATTCAGAATTACATTCAATATCCTTGACTCTGTTGAGTCATCATTTACAACTTAGCATTAAATTTAACATAATGTCTTGGAATAAAATCAAAATAAGATAATATTATTTTGCGAAAGTGGGGCATGTGACAACAACGCTATGTTAGCCTTTCACTTAGGCCAGAAAAAGTGTTTCTTTACTATGGATATCATCTTTTGATATCACTAATTCATTGAGTAGGGTGTTTGATGATATTCTGTGAGGATATTGGACTTGATGTCCCCTCCTTCTGGAACACACAATCTCTCTTTGGACCATAGCAGTCCCGTTTCGTCTACCTGGTACTCTTTTTGTTACTAACACAACCTATCCTATTTGACCTTCTTGAGGATTTCAAGATAGAAAGGGTCAACTCTATTGGTCATTCTAATCCTCTCATGTAAATACAAATTTGTTTGACTTAAAGTCACCTCATATATCATATGAGTTCGTTGGCTCAAAGCATCAACAATTTTGTTCTCCTTTCCCTTTATATGATTTAGCTCGAAATGCTACTCACTAAGGAAATCCAACAATCTGGCTTTCCTAGCATTCAGATCTGGTTGCTCAAATAAATACTTCATATTCATATTGCCTATTTTTATAAGGAATTTCTTGCTTATGAGGTATTGCCTCCACATCTTCAAGGCATGGATGATGGATGCTAACTCAAGATCATGGGTGGGGTAGTTTTGTTTGTGTTCTTTTAACTTACATGATTCATAATAGATCATGTAATAATTCTATAGGAGGATTCCTTCGAGTGCTTCCTTTCTTTCATCTATGCAAATGACGAAATCCCCATCGGGATTCACAATTTGTAGTATTGGTGTAGTCATCAAAAGATGTTTAATATTCTGAAAAATTTCATCGCACTTGGTCATGCATAAGAACTTGTTTTCCTCCTTTTACAAAGTGTTCATGGGACAATCTATCAAAAAAGGACCTAATGTCAGTGACACTAGTGAGGTTATGCCAATCCTCTATTGATTTAATATTTTTCGGGTCCACAGCTATCCCCTTCTCAGAGATGATGTGACCAAAGTATTGTATCTATGGTTTGTAAAAATCACATTTACTACACTTGGCATATAGATGGTGTTCCCATAATACTTGTAGCACTATGCAGAGGTTATCCTCTTGTTCCTCTTTACTCTTAGAGTAAACTAGGATGGCATATATAAATACCAAAACAAATTTATCCAGGTATTTACTAAATATATTCTTTATCATACACATAAAGTTTGCGGGTGCATTGCTCAACCCAAATGACATCACTACAAACTTGTAGTGTCCGTACCTTGTACAAAAGGCGTTTTTCTGAATATCCTCGTCGTGAATCCATACCTGATGGTACTCAGATCCTATTTTGATCTTTGAAAGGATCTTGGCTCCTCGTACTTGATCAAACAAGTCATCGATCCTAGGGAGTGGGTATTGGTTCTTAATGGTCATCTTGTTAAGTTGATGGTAATCGATGCACATTTGCATCGTACCATCATTATTATTTACAAAAAGTCTTGGTGCTCCCCAAGGGGACACAATCAGTTGGATATATCCCTTCTCAATCAACTCATGCAACTGTAGTTAGAGTTCCACCAAATCTGGTGCACTTATGCGATAAGGGTATTTTGAAAATGGAATTGAACCTCGTGTCAGTTCTATCAGAAGATCTAAGTCTCGTTTCGGTGGTAATCCTGCTATTTCCTCAGGAAATACGTCATTGAACTCTATGAGAATTGGAAAGTCCTCGATGTGTTTTTCTCTTTCACCTTATATGTCCTAGTTTTTTAGCGAAAAAAATTTGCAGCCCTTCCTAATGCACTTCTTTGCTTGTAAAGCAAATATCTTCCTTATGGAAGCCATCTTAGGAATTCCTTGAATATTTACCTCATTCCCTTTGCTATCTGTACACAAGATCAACTGTCATAAAGAATCACAAGATTTGAACCCAAAATTGGACAGTAGAATCTAACATTTCATACGGATGTGTCGGACAACAATCAAGAATTTGTTTAGCACTGTTGAATTTTCGACGCATTTGGGGTTGGTTTTGTGACGTCTATGGTGTCGAATATTTGACATTGCGAATTCAGTTTTTTGATGTCGATGTCTCAAATAGTCTACGCTTACCCCGTATGTTTTTTGATGCATTGGTGTCAGTCCGACGTTAATTCCTAGGTTTTTTTGAAAGAAAATAATGTCAAATTTGAAATTGTTGGTCCCATATTTCCAACGGTAGCTATGTTCAGGGCATCAGATATCTGACGACTAGAACATTATAAATTTAAAGTTTTTTAAACATTCCGACATGTTTGTTGTAGAAGCAACGGATTATTTGCGAAGATTATTTATTCCTTGGTGAACATTTTGAGGAATTGTTTTATTCTTCAACGGGTGGTTGCGGGATTTTTTTTCTTCAACAGACAGTTTGTCAGGATTTTTTTATTCTTCAAGGAACCTCCGTTTGAGAAAATTGTGATGCATGGAAATTGATTTTTTAATACAAATTGTTGTATTCATTCACGAAGTTTGTGACAAAATGTCAAATAGAAATATTCTGGATCCAAACGAAAACAACTGATAATTGCTTGCTAGACTATGGGATTCAACGAAATGAAGGGGTGATGGAAAATTATATTGTCTGTGTACTCAATGTAGGGGATTTAATATGAGAATAATATTGATCTCAACAGCCACAAAACATTGCAGGGAACATGGACACGTTGAGGGGGGTAATGAATATCGTGCATTTGTAGGTTTAGCATTATAAAGTTTTTTATAATTTTTTTGGTAATTGTATGTATTATTTTAATATTTCATATATCAATGTATATCTATTGATGTTTCCATGTATTTATATTAAACGAAAGACAACCTACATCATATCGTCCAGAGGAAGTTCTTTCAAAGTAAGTTCATAATTAGGATCATGGAGTGTCTATGTTTAATGGAGAATAAGTGAATGATCATATTGAACAAGATGATCATACTGATAATGTAGTTGAAGATGATGGTACAAATACATTGATCCATGATTAATTTAATGTTAATAGAATGATTGATGACAATGATGATGATAATGAAAATGATGATGACTTTGATGATGTTCACAATATACATCTTCTCGATAAGGAATATGAACCCCTTTATGAAGGTTCCAAAACAAATCTTCTCTCTATTGTATTGTTGATAATGAACTTGAAGGTTATGAATGGTATTTCAAACATTGCAATCACATGGATGCTAAGGTATGTAAAATAATACATCACATATATAGGATCATGATAAATTTTATCTGTATTCCTCTAGTAATTGTATTGTTAACTCATTATTGATCATCGTAAAGATGAAGCGTGTTTCATTATTATTATTTATTTATTACATTAATTTTTAATTTTTTAATTTTTTCTGTAGCAGCTTGATAGCTGAATTTTTGTTATAACCACCATCAAATATTTCACCTCACACATATTGATATTTATCTTCCATCATGAAAGATATTGGAATACATTATTAAGCAATTCATGCATGCCCCGATGACCATGTTATATATTATAATCAGCATGAATTTGCAACAGAATGTTTGAAATGTCATGTAAGTGGATATTGTATAGATAAAGTAACAAAAAAGGTGCCTCAAAAGGTTCTTTGTTATATTCCCATCATTTCACGTTTGTAACGACTTTTCAGGTGCAAATACATAGCCCAATTTATGGATTACCATGCCAGGAACAGAATTCAAGATGGTGTTATCTAAATGCCTGCAGATGGTTCTACTTTTAGAGATATGGAGGAAAAGTTGCCTCACTTTAAAGAAGAACCACATAATGTTAGGATTTATTTGGAAAAAAATGGTGTTAATCCATTTGCATAGATGAAATCCATGTACACTGTGTGGCCTATTTTTTTTATCAACAATAACATTCCTCCATGGTTGTCAATAAAGAGGGAGCACATAATGTTTTCGATGATTATCCCAGGTTTTTGTGTCTACAACTATTTTATTTATAATGTAGTTGTGGCATCTCATTTGTCGATTTATGTTTCCTAATTTCATATATATATCTTTTATTTTACTCTTGTGCATGGTTTATATATCTTAATGGTTCTCATAATGATATATTTTATATGTACATCAAATCAATTAGGTAATTTCCAAGTCAAAGATATGAATGTATACATCAAACCTCTTATATATGAGCTACTGAAGTTATGGAATGGCATCACTATATATGATGTATCTAGACCAATACAACAAAGGCAATTTCAATTCTATGCAATGGTTGTATGGACAATACACGATGCCCTTGGGTTAACTTCATTTTGTGGTTTGTATTTTTAAGTTCCACTTTAATTGCATTTAATTATATGGATTAGTTAGAATAGTTTATATATGATTATAATTGACATAGATATTCCATATCTAAATATTTTAGGTCTTCAGCCAAAGGGTAAATTTGCATGTCTAGTTTGTGGTCCTAAGATAAAATCTTGTTGCTCAAAAAGCTTAAGGAAGGAGGTGTTTGATGAGTAAAGGAATTTCCTCTCTAAGAATCACAGGTATAGAACAATCGAAAAAAATATTTTCAATGGGAAGTAGGAGACTGCATTAAAACCACAGAGAATGACACCTCACCTTTGGAAGATGCAATATAATAAAAATCGCCATCATGGTACGTATGGATCATCATATATGAATTGTTATGTATTTTAATTTTTATTGTGAGTTGTTTACTGTAGTTGCCATATTCGATTTATGATGTAATTTATTTATAAACTAATATTCATAATGTCCATCGTGATCATGAAGCCATTAATGGGCTTCCACAAGGAATGAAAAGTTATCCTATTCAATTCAACAGGTTTCCCTACTATTTGAAGCTACAAATTACTCATTGTTTGATACAATGCATATTGGAAAGAATGTTACTAAAAAATTATGGTGACTACTGGACCTAAGGAGGGAAAAAGATAAAGTTGTGAAAGCTTGCAAAGAAATTTAGGAAAGCAACCATGCAATGAAATATGTCATCCAATTTCATAGCAATGGAGACCAAGTTAATATAAACTCAATTCCATCGATGTTTACGGAGCAACAAAGTAATGTTGTCAAAGAAGTAATGCGGAAAATTAAATTTCCCACTAGATTTTGTGCGAACTTGAAGAATATCATAAAAAAAAGGTGATTTTATGGGGGTCAAAACACATGATTGGCATGTCTTCATCAAAGTAATTATTATTGTTGTGTTGATATAATTTTTTTGCATTTTATTGCAAATATTTTTTTATTTATTTGTATACTCTTTGTTTAATAAACGTCATGGTTTGTATATTGATACAATATCTTCTACCTCTCTCTCTCCCAGACAACTTCGACAACAATGTCAAACAAGTTATATATAATCTTGGTAAATACATGAGGTAACTAGCGATTACTTGCATGTGCTTAGTGTTTCTTTAATTCTCCATATAATTTATATTTTTTGGGGGGGCACTATTTCATCATATGTAATTTAATGTTTTTTTCGTTAAATTTCGCTATTGGTTTGCATCACTTGTAGATGGTTGAAATCTAAATAAATCCATAAAGAAGATATAAAGTATTGGAGAAGAGAAATTCCTCATCTAATGTGTGAAATGCAGAATCATCTACCTTCGGCATTTTTAATGCACAGGAACACTACCTCATACACCAAGTTGAGGAGATTGAGTTGTGTGGACCTATGCACTCAAGGTCCATGTGGATGGTTGAGAGGCACTTGAAATTTGTGAAGGGTTTGGTGAGACAACGAGCACATGATGAGGGTTCTATGATGGAAGGATATACGGTATACCAAAACATGTTGTATGTTAGTGAATATCTTTCTATTTTACCATCAAAACTCAATTTACATTGCATTTGTGATCCAGACTCGAATAACAAATTTGAAGGGGATTAACTGAAAGGGGAAAGGTAGATTGAGGAAGTTGAAAGGTAATTATTATATAGTTGATGTTTATTATATCATTCATGTCATTAATTGTATTTTCTATTTATTGCATCAATTAAAAGAATATACTTTGTTTAGGATATTTACACATGTCTTTCATTTTAATGGTTATTGTCATCAAACAGTTGGTTGAGAATGGGATGCAATTCATTTATACATTGTAAACAATATTGAATGGATGAATTCATGGATTGAACGATGCAAACAATCAGGTCATGGAATATCATGGGAATGTGTGGCTTCATTGGTAAAAGAAGCACAACCCAATGGAGATAGAAATATAACAGAAAGGGAAATCGATTTGGCATATGGTTTAAAAGATAAAATGGCAAGCATATTAGTCAATCCTTCTAAATATTTTATTTTACAAATTACATTTTGACGTACATGTTGTTCTTTTCCATGTATTGCTGCATAAGGACTGAATGGTTTTGTAATCTTTTCATGTATTGCTTATTGTAGGTAAAACACCATAAGACTATGGTCTAAAATGGAGGTAGATATTGGATCAAAAAATTGGATGAAACAAAGAAAAAATAAGATTCTAGGATATCTGTAGTCTTTGAGGTGACCAATGTTTCATCTAGAAGTGATAGACATCCAAAAGTCTCAAAAAATTGATACTATGGGTATTTGGAAGATATTATACAATGTTAATTTAAATCCTTTAAGGTAGTTCTATTCGTTGTCAAATGGTACAGGTTACGATTGAATCAATGTGATCCTAATAGAACTATTATTGAACATGCTAATAGATTTACCATGGTAAAAACAAGGTTGTTTGAGCCAGGAATAGAGCCCTATGTTCTTCCAAGACAACGTGAACAGGTATTTTACTCAGAGGTTCCAGGTAAAGTGGGATTGTCATTTATTGTGAGACACAATCCAAGGGGAAGGTCAGTAAAGTATAACCTAGACGATGCTAATGAAGAGGATTCTTTGGAAGAAAAATAGAATGATGACAAGCATGATCAACATGTGTTAGGTGATGATGATGATCCAATAGAAGATGTCCAAGAAATAGTTGAATGAGATCATGTAGCACACAATGTTGATTAATATTATACTGACAATGACACAATGAGTGTAACTAATTATGATGATGACAATGATATGGCCAACCCTTACAATGTTGACTTTGGATATGATGAGACAGATGATGACTTGGATGAAGAAGATGATGACATGGATGAAGAAGACGATGAAATATATTGAAAGGTAAATATTTAATTAGACCTATTCTTTTATCTTATTTTTTTTTTACAGATTTACTAACATCATCACCATTACCATCATCGTCATCATCACCATCATCATCATCGTCATCATAATCATCTTCATCATCATCATATTCATCATCATCATCATTGTCATCATCATCATCTTCTTCATCATCATCATCATCATCATCACATGTCATCATCTTCATCATCATCACACATTATTATCATCATCAAAATCATGATCATGATCATCATCTTCATCATTGTCATCTTCATCATTATCACCATCATCATCATCTTCATCATCATCGTCATCATCATCATCATCGTCATCCTCATCATCCTCATCATCATTATCATCACCATCCTCATCATCATCATCATCATCATCATAATCATAATCATCATCATCATAATCACCATCTTCATCATCATTGTCATCATCATCATCGTCTTCATCATCATGACCATCATCCTCATCATCGTCATCATCATCGTCATAATCATCATCATCATCATCTTATTATCATCATCATCACCATCATCATCTTCATCGTCATCATCATCATCATATACCTATTCTTTTATCTTTTTTTATAAAAGAGTTACAACTAACATCATCACCATCATCATCATCATATATAATCATCATCATCATCATAATCATCAACATCTTCATTATAATCATCATCATCATAATCACCATCATCTTCATCATCATCATCGTCGTATTCATCGTCATAATGATCATCATCGTCTTCATCATCATTGTTGAGTAACATCATCATCATCATCAACATCACACATCATCATCTTCATCATCATTGTCATCATAATCATCATCACTATCACCATCATCTTCATCAACATCATCATCATCATCATCATCATCATCATCATCATCCTTCTCATCATCATCATATATAATCATCATCATCATCATCATAATCATCATCATCATAATCACCATCATCATTATATTCATCATCATCATCGTCGTCGTCATCGTCTTCATCATCATGACCATCATCCTCATCGTCATCATCATCGTCGTCATAATCATCATCATCTTCATCATCATCTTCATCGTCGTCATCATCATCATCATCATAGACCTATTATTTTATCTTTTTTTTTAAAAGAGTTAAAACTAACATCATCACCATCATCATCATCATATATAATCATCATCATCATCATAATTATCATCATCATCATCATAATCACTATCATCGTCATCTTCATCATCATCATCATCATCATCGTCTTCATCGTCATCATCATCATCATCATTGTTGTCTTCATCATCATCGTCGAGGAACATCATCATTTTCATCAACATCACACATCATCATCTTCATCATCATCATATATAACCATCATCATCATTATCATCATAACACTACTGAAAAATGAGAGATTAGTGACCAAAATCCACATATCAATTACAACTTTTGGTTTGGTGATCATTGGTGGCTAATTTATGGTCTTTTATTTCGCGACCAAAATTGGTCATTAATTTGGTCATATATTTTGTCACTAATTTGGTCATATATTTGAATCAATGACCAAATATATGACCACATTTATAACCAAATTAATGACCACATGACACACTAGAATATGACCAAATTTGGTCGTGTAATAAAACACGTAAATTAGCCACAAAAAATGTTTTTTGGTCATTGATATGCGAATTTTGGCCGTTTTTTTGGTCATTTATATCTCATTTTTCGGTCATGTATCTCTCAATTTTTGGTCATTTTATATGTGAATTTTGGTCATTAATATCATTTATTGCTCACTAATTTATTCATTTTTAGTCTTTTTTTGTGTGGTTATTATATTTTAATAGTTTTAATGGTGTCCATTATTAATCAATATAAATTTTTAATATGATTTTATGTTTAAATTACAAAAAAAGAACCATACATTATTTATCATCATCTAATACACATGTGAATTATGAAAAGTTATATTAATTAGTTAATTACAACACTTATAAATAATCCAAAGTACAACCTACATATAATTTTTGAACCGCACAAACTATATTATATGAAATGTCAACTATTACAATGAATATGAGTTTTCTCAAAAACTATCTCCATATAAATTTACATGAAAATCGTCTAGTACATCGATGACTTTTCAAAATATTACAATGGCTAAACCATTCCACTTGTACTTGTCTGCTAAGCCATACTTAGATCACGTTGCAGCTTCAAAACCATACTTAGTAGCTTGAAACTCTCAGCAACAGGCTCTTCATACTCAATGGAAAATCCTCAGCAACAGGTTGAGTCATACTCAATGGCCCACTTTCTGAGCTTTCTATTTGTGCACGTGCTTCTTTATCCACAATGCACATGCTTCTAATCTTTCTGAGCTTTATATTTGCACACATGCGTCTCTATCCACACTGCAATAGCCTCCCTCCTCATGTTGTTATAAATCTTGTGAGCAAGGTTACCTACAAACAACATATGTTAAGAAATAAATTTTGTTGCTAGCTAAAAAAAGAAAACAAATAACTCAAAATGTACATAGTAATTTCACAATATTTAACATAGCAAAAAGAAACAATTTTAACAAATAGTAGGTGTACTCAAAATGCATAAACATTTAGAACCAGCAGACCTACAAATACATGAACATGAAATACCTGTCCATAAGGTCTGAAGATCAATGGCAGCATTGCGCAAATCAAGAAATTATTTTCGATCAATATATGAACAAACTTTGCACTGAATAATTTTTGTTGAATTTCTCAGTACCTAATTTCTTCTAACATCTAATTAAGCCATTTGACCTGCTCTAAGGAAAATCTTGGTTTTCCCTATCTGAATAGTAAAGGCAATTTTAGGTTGTTTTTATTAGCATTTGAACTGTATAAAACAATCTTAGAAATTCCAACTTCTTGGGGAAGCATATAAATCATGATCCCAGTCTCATTAGATCTTTGGATGTTGAGAACACCATTTGTCAAAGCACACTCATAATAATCTGCATAGGCCATTACTTTGGTCCAACGAAACAAGTGACAAGTAACCTGGACATGGTAAAGAACAAAGGAATTAACTAATCAATAAATATGTAAATATATACAGAAATACATACAAATGTGTACGCTAGTAATGTGTTCAAATATAGGTGATTGTAATGTCCCGAAAATATTCACAAATTCCTTCGATAATATCAGAATGAATAGGTGATGCAACCGCAGTTGAAATCCTATAGTAGATATCATATAAACAGCTGAAATCTATATACTTTGACCTTTTAAATTTGTCGTTTCACCTTAAATTAACAATTAACTTACAAACTTTACATTAATCAATAATAAATAGAGCAACCATATGTGACAATGAATAGTCTTTCAAATTCAAGGTCAATTATATAAACCAAACTATAGCATCAAAAGCAATAACCAATAGTATAATTATAAAAATAAAATTTTATTTGAAAGGATAAAAGACAAGTTTTCTTTACCCCATTTATCTTTCTACCAATATAAAATAAACATGTCTCTTGCTTAAAATCCCTTTCTCTTTTGAACTTTGACAAAAGTTAGAAATTTCCACAATACTAACCTCATATGGAATGGAAACATCTTGTTTATCAAAATTAGTAGAGGCATTTCCAAACAACCTATCCAGGATACACTCTAGTGTTTCTTTGCTGGAATTGATTCTTTCCTCATCTTCTCTGGCTCTCTTGGAATCTAGACTGCAACCATCATACTCACTTTCTGGTAGGCTGGCAGTTCTATCAACTTTCAATAAATTAAGTGCTATATCTAAGATGCCAGTGGCTTGATAACAATCAACATTGCTAGACACCTGCAGTTGACCCTTATCATCTTCAGTAGATGCCAATATAAGTATCGACCTGGGAAAAAACACAACATTATTAATAAACTTGCCTTCTTCAAAGAATTATACATTGTGCAGCTAAAATTGACTAAGGGTACAAACATTAGATGAACGAAGAGGCTGATATGTATCATTTGCATGATTTGTTCGACCAAAATGATGTCTGTCACATCCCAAAGTATTTGGGAAGATAGGACCTCCTGATGATGTTGATGATCTTGGACTAGCCCCACTTCCTAAAAGGCGATCATGTTTAGATGAAATTCCATGCCAGCTGAGATGGTAACCACCGTGAAACCGCCTTCCAGAGTCTGCATCCCCGATTCACAACTCAAAAATGTAAAATGACTCAATATGCTACATCTAAGAACATTGTTGTTGTTTTTCTAGACATTGTCAAGTTTTTTAAAGAAGAAAGCCAATACAAATGTAATGAAATAAGCAAATGTGTGTGTATTTAATAGATAGTTCTATAGATTTTTAGGTTTGAAGAATGATCAATTTGGGAAACAAAAATGTTACCTCAGCAAAGGTCACTAAAATAATAACTTGGAAAAAATATATAAAATCCGAACAAAAAGCTCACATGGCATGGCCTTTATTTGCACTACACTAGTGAAATCAACCACTTTGGACATTGATTTTTTGACCATACAAATACCATAATTGGACATTGCTTAAACTTTTAGTTGAAATCAAATGAAATTTTAAAACAAACATTTAAACAGACTTGACTAAGAAAAAAATGTTCCTTCCATGGCGTTCAATTGGAAGGAGAAAGGAAAGCGGGAATATTGGTGAATAGAGTGAAAAAAGAGCAAGAAGATTATAGAAAAAGCTCCAAAATCAATATTTTTCAAACAATAATATATGACTTTATAAGATATAGAAAGAGATTCCAAAGAAAGAAACATCCACAGGAAAACAATCTATATAATAATAAAGAAAATTTGCCTTAAAAAATAAACTATTAAATAGCATCAGTGGTTGTCAATGATAAACTGTAGTATTTGTTGTTATTTTAGTTTACATGTGAGCAAGAGGATTATAGAAAAAGCTCCAAAATCAGGATTTTGTAAACAATAATATATGACTTTATAAGCTATAGAAAAAGATTGCAAAGAAAGAAATGTCCACAAAAAAGCAATCTATATAATAATAAAGAAAATTTGCCTCAAAAAAGAAACTATTAAATAGCATCAGTGGTTGTCAGTGATAAACTATAGTATCCCTTCTTATTTTAGTTTGCATGTTTCCTATTGTAATAACTTAATCTAAAATGCGACCCACACATTATCAGAATATTATGTTTGAAGTTTGAACAAAGGTTTTTAAGGTTTTCCATTACAGATTCATTACATTCTCTACATAGAGTAGTGTAATTCTAGCATTTGTATGAGAACTTTCAATGTTTTGATTTGCTGCTGTCCCATTATAAAAATTCTATCACAACGATTCCTTTGACCAAAAATATTTTGTTTGAACAAAGGGTTATGAGAGTTCCAAGCATCCTTCAATGCACGAGGGTGAGGGAAATTGATTATATGGAGAAAAGATATTTTAAAAAAGAAAATATGTCTAAGAAAACATAGAGATCCCTCCAAAACATACAACCCACATCAAATGTCCACCATAAAATGTGCCCCAAATCATCAGCTCGGAGACAGCTTTTCAGGGGCAGACAACAGGACTGGTAGCAATTATGAATGCAAGACGGTTTGGACCAGAGACAAGATAAAGAGATCTGCAATTGAAAAACAAACAATGGCTGGGCCATGCCAAGGGAGGCAACATCCATATGAGTCCAATATTTTTTTGTACCGTAATATTGGACTAGACCTTTACTCTGCCCCACACTTTTCTCTTATCTGTTTTCTTTTGCTATTATTTGGTTATAAGGGAATTCTTATATTGATAGCTTTGTATGAAAACATCTATGTCACAAAGGCCACTGTGACTCACATACAGTATAAAATATTAATATTGTATTCCATAATAATTTCTGTTATTTCTGCCTCTTCGTCTAAGTTCAATTTTCTACATTCTTCTCTATTCCTTGTTATTTTATTGCACTAATTCTTATAGAGACTATTATCATGCAACCCCCACATCCCAAGGATTTCTCCATCTATAAGTGGGTTTGTGTAAACAATGAAAGAACCAATCGAGCATGGACTACTTATCCCCCAAAACATACAGACACCATAATATATAGAGGGTGTTTTGGTATACAAAAAGTCAATCAATTCTAGAATAAAGATTTATAAAATACCATACCATAAATGAAAACATAGTAGACTTCAATCTACATTCAAAATCTCTTTCTATAAACAAAAAAAGGAATAAACTTTCTCTAGTACATCCTGATGATGCCTTGGATGATCCCTTTCTTTGCCATTGACTCCCAATCTATGTTCCCATCTTCTCTGACCTCCAGAATCCTGCCCGCTAGACCTGTTATAGTTGCTCTATGAATGACTATTCTCCCCCCAATTTGGGCCTGTTCTTGAAGAGAAGTTGTCAGTAAAGGAAGTTCTACCTTGATCACTCCTTTTAGAACCTTGATAAAGGATAATACCCCCTAGGTTACCTAGAGCTCTTCGCCAATCTGAAATTTTTTGAAGGGATTCTCCACTTCCATCACTGTGAAGGGTTATCATTAAAATAAAATATCCAGAATAAGGAATAGCATAGAAACAAGGAAACATCACATTTACTTCAAATGTGAACACCATGCCAAAATTTGTGGTCATCTTCTTAAATCAGAATGTACCCATACCTGTCTTTGTGAATCAAACCTCTTGTTGAAGATGATGATGCATTATTTACTCCTTCCACAATGTGATTTCTGCACAAATAAAAAATTTCTAAAGCTTCCCCATTTCATCTAGCAGGTTTTCCGAAATGATAAAAATCATTCATAAATTAGGATGTACCTTAGAATCTGGGGATCAAGCCCACTTGGCTAATTATTGCAACTATCCAATTCAGTGAAGGATAATAGGACTCTCTTGTATAAATAATAAGAGTGCTTGGCATTCCTAGATGAAGTTAAGAATTCAAACTTCATCAAAAGAAAGGACTACACAGGTAACAAAACTTTTCACATCATTTAGAAATTACAACGTAAAGTTTACACAGAATAAATTTAAGGATACTTGGAAGGAACAACTGTATTCGAATCAAGAGAACCCTTCAAAGCTACATCATCGAGTTCTTGCCTCATTTTGAAAAAATAAGGAGATCCCACACTATTCCAATCAAAGAAATTACATTTGAAATTCACGCGAGCACCTTGCACCAAATAAGATTTTACCTCCCAGCATGGAAAATATCTTTAAAATCCAATTTTCTACTAAACGTTATTGGAAGCTTTGAAGAAGGCCTGACCAAAAGAAAAATTAAACCAAACTGTACTGCAGTTTTTACCTGGCTGCAATAAATGAATTTAGTGGCCTATAAAAAGTAACATACTCTGCTCCTTGAATGTAAGAGTGGTCTCAACTTCACTTCAACCACATGCAAAGAAGGCAGTGAACCCAGTACATGGAAATGAAAGCTTTCACTACTTCATGAGTAATGACTAGTAAATGAACAAGAGGGGACCCTCTTCATTTCTCCCCTTCTATATATTTGTATGGACACTTTGAGAAGGTCACTAAATCCCAGAGATTAATGTAAAGCACCCAAAACATCAGTCAATAGCAGGCTTCCCAGCCGAACGTGAAAAACTTAACTGAGCTTTAGTGTCGCTATTGAATTGATAAAACCACTTCTATAAATCTACTCTGTTGCCTCAAGTTGATTGTTAAAATGTCCATCGAATATAATTGGACTCATCCATATAGCTTCCACTTTCAACTCTATCAAACACCCACTAGTACCAAAACACACCGAAACACTATCGTTGGATAGTTGGAAGAAGGTCATCTCTAAGAATTCATAAACACTGAAGCATCTTATGCTTGACAACGGTTTGATGTTAAACTAGGACAAAACATATACATTTAGTATAGATCAATCAACTTTTAATAGCTACATTGGCTTAGTAAAGAAACATCAATCTATCCCCACTAAAATCAACCACTGTCCTCGGTAAAATATTTTCAATTACCCAGAATCATCCACTATTGCCAGACCATAAAATGTTGTTCCTAGTAGCTAGTACAGTATGCCCCTATCGCATTGGTGAGCACAAAAAATACACTGAATGAGAAAATTATGTTTTTCTCTTTCTATAATGTATCTGTGTTATTTTATTTGATGTCATATCAAATCACACATGTCATTTCCTCCAAAAACAACAAAACCCTAGGAGGACAATGATGGAAAGCTTTGTTAAAAGCTTATAGGATCCATGTGATAAAATAAATTGCACGAGCTTTCTACAAAGACAACGAAGATCAAAGCTTCACAGAGGCCTCGCCCAACGAGGAAGGTTTCATTATTGGAGGATTTCAGTCATACTATTTTCGAAGGGTTCTTTATGATAAGGAATGAAGATATTCGCATTGGTTGTGACTCTACTATAGATGGCCATGATAAGGATATAGGTGAAGCAACACCAAGGATTCAGTGAATTTTATGAAAGTGAAGCAGCAAAAGGGTCTTTGGATTCCACAAGGATTGGAATGGTTGCAACCATCATGCTCACTTTCTGGTAGGCTGACAGTTCTATCAGCCTTCAATAAATTAGGTGCTATATCTAAGTTGCTAGTGTCTTGATAGCAATCAACATTGCTATACACAATCAGCTGACCCTTGTCATCTTTAGCAGATGCAAATATACCATAAGTATCCTGACTCGATACCTAAGGTTCATGGTTATTGGTGCCATTGATTGATTTGATTAGTTTCTCCTCTTTCATTTGGTTTCCTTTACCATCCAAAGGGGTATTTGTTTTGGTAGAATCACTGGAAATTTTGGTTGTTTCAGTATTAACAAACTGGAAAAAATTATACAATGTTAAATCATTTAACAAATATTATACAAGGTTAACATTGAACATCATTCAAGCAATGTAGTATCTGCATAAACAAATAATAGTGCAAAACAAAAAAAAATTGTCCTCATTTATAAATAATAAGATAAAATAAGATAATTTTATTAATATCCAACAAATGACCACTCATTATTGAAATGAGCAATAAGAAATAATCTACTAGTTTTACAATGTTTTCGAAATAATATTTTGAAGAGGGGAAATCAAGTAGAACTGTAGAAGTAGAAAATCAAAGGTATTGCCTCTGATGCGACTTCTTTATTTGTATTTTTCACATAAATGCTTTTATCAAGCGAAATTTTGGAAAATATTGGAGGTACCAAAGGTCTTGGTGGCATTGAGACTAGAGGCAAACTAGTTTTGGCAGATGTAGAGGATGTTGATTGATCTGGAAGAGCGAGAGCAACTAAGTGATCTTCTAATTTCTCCCCATCCTCTAGAATAAACTGTTCATCATACATCATATTAGAAGTATTTCCCGAATGACATGCATGATGTTCAACTTGCTTCTGAGCATTAAGTTTTTATTTTTCCTAAAGCACCTTTTATTGTTCCTTCCTCATCTGTTCGAAAGAATATTAGAAAAATAATTAGCAAACTACAGAATTATAAAAAATCATGAAATTCTTCGACAAGTTTACAGAGACAGACACAAAATTATGATCATGGAAATAATCTAAAGATAAATCTGCAATTCCCTTGCACAACTTCAAGCAATCAGAACATTTGTACTGAGAATGGAATCTACATCAAACGTATTCTTAATTCTAGGTTTTTCATAAATCAGAAAAATTGTACCATACCTCTTCTTCTTCTCTCCTGTTCAATTCTTTCTTGATTGGATATCTCATTAGTACCAAAAGTTTCATCATTATAGAAGTCTGTTATCTCTGATCGTGAATGAGTACTGACCTAGAAAAAGGAACAACATTATTAATAAACTTGCCTGATTCAAATTATTATACATTCTACAGCTAAAATTGACTAAGGGTACAAACCTTAGATGAACGAAGAGGCTGATATGTATCATTTGCATGATTTGTTCGACCAGAATGATGTCGATCATGTCCTAGATTATTTTGGATGATAGAACCTCCTGATGACCTTGATGATATTGGACTAGCCCCACTTCCTAAATGACCATCATGTTCAGATGACATTCCATGCTAGGCGAGATGGTCACCACCATGAAACCACCTTCCAGAGTCTGCATCCTAGATTCACGACTCAAGAATGTAAATGACTCAATATGCTACATCTAACAACATTGTTTTTGTTTTGCGAGACATTTTCGATTTTTTTAAAGAAGAAATCCAATACCAATGTAATGAAATAAGCAAATGTGTGTGTATTTAATAGATAGTGCTATAGATTTTTGGGTTTGAATAATGATCAATTTGAGAAACAAAAATGTTACCTCAGCGAAGGCTACTAGAAGAATCACTTGGCAGAAATATATAAAATCAGAACAAAAATCTCACATGTCATGGCCTTTACTTTCACTATACTAGTGAAATCAACCACTTTGGACATTGACTTTTTGACCATAGAAATACCATAATTGGGTATTGCTTAAACTTTCAGTTCAAAACAAACAAAATTTTAAAACAAGCATTTAAAGAGACCTGACTAAGAAACAAATGTGCCTTCAATAGCGTTCAATTTGAAGCACAAAGGAAAGTAGGTATATTGGTGAATAGAGTGAAAAAAGAGCAAGAGAATTATAGCAAAAGTTCCAAAACCAAGATTTTGCAAAGAATAATATATGACTTTATAAGCTATAGAAAGAGATTGCAAAGAAAGAAATGTCCACAGAAAAGCAATCTATATAATAATAAAGAAAATTTGTCTTCAAAATGAAACTATTAAATAGCATCAGTGGTTGTCAGTGATAAACTGCAGTATCCCTTCTTATTTTAGTTTGCATGTTTCCTATTGTAATAACTTAATCTAAAAAGTGACCCACACATTTTTAGAATATTCTGTTTGAAGTTTGAACAAAGCATTTTAAGGTTGTCCATTACAAATTCACTGCATTGTCTACATACAGTAGTGTAATTATAGCATTTATATGAGAACTTTCAATGTTTTGATTTGCTGCTATCCTATTATAAAAAATCTATCATAGCGACTCCTTTGAACAAAGGGTTATGAGAGTTCCATGCATCCTTTGGTGCACAAGGGTGGGAGAAATTATTTCTCTGGACAAAATATATTTTGAAAAAGAAAATATGTCTAAGAAAATATAGAGATCCCCCCAAAACATACAACCCACATCAAATGTCCACCATAAAAGTCCCCCAAATCAACAGCTTGAAGACAACTTTTCAGGGGCAGACAGCAGGAGTGGTAGTAATTATGAATGCAAGATTGTCTAGAATAGAGACAAGATCAAGAGATCCGTAATGGAAAAATAAACAATGGCTAGGACAGGCCAAGGGAGGAAACATCCAGATGAGTCCAATATTTTTTTTTACCGTAATATTGGACTAGACCTTTACTTTGCCCCACACTTTTCTCTTTTGCTTCTTTTTTTTTCTATTGTTTGGTTATAAGGTAATTCTTATATTTATAGATTTGTATGCAAACATCTATGTCACATAGGCCACTGTGACTCACATACAGTATAAAATATTAATATTCTATTCCATAATAGTTCCTATTATTTCCACCTCTCCCTTTAAGTTCCATTTTCTACGTTCTTCTCTATTCCTTGTTATTTAATTGCACTAATTCTTATAGGGACCATTATCATGCAACCTACTACTAAATTCCTTATTATTTTATGGTACTTACAGTAGAATGAAACCCCCACATCCCAAGGATTTCTCCATCTATAAGTGGGTTTGTGTAAACAACGAGAGAACCAATCAAGCATGGACAACTTATCCCCCAAAAGAGACAAGCAACATAATATATAAAGAGAGTTCTCATATGCAGAAAGTCAATCAATTCTAGAATAAAGATTTATAAAATACCATACCATAAATGAAAACATAGTAGACTTCAATCTACAATCAAAATATCTTTCTATACACAAAAAAAGGAATAACGTTTCTCTACTACATCCTGATCATGCCTTGGATGATCCCTTTCTTTGTCATTGCCTCCCAATCTATGTTCTCATCTTCCCTGACTTCCAGAACACTGTCGCGCAGACCTATCATAGGTGCTCCATGAATGACTGTCCACCCCCCAATTTGGACATGTTCATCAAGATAAGTTCTCAGTAAAGGAAGTCCCACCTTGAACACTCCTTTTCAAACCTTGAGAAAGGATAACACCTCCTGGGCTACCTAGAGCTCTTCGCCATTCTAGAATGTTTTGAAGGGATTCTCTACTTCCATCACTATGAAGAGTTATCAGTAAAATAAAATATCGAGAATAAGGAATAGCATGGAAATAAGGAAACATCAGATTTACTTCAAGTGGAAACACCAAGCCAAAATTTGTGGTCATCTTCTTAAATCAGAATGTACGCATACCTGTCTATGCAAATCAAACCTCTTGTTGAAGATGATGATGCAATATTTACTCTTTCGACAATGTGACTTTTGAAAAAAGAAAAAAAGTCTAAGGATTCCCCATTTCATCTAACATGATTTCTATAATCAGGAAGATCATAGCATCACTAGGAAAACAAAGTTTCCTATAATCAGGAAGATTAGAGAATCCAGTCCAATTTTCTTCTATTGAACTCCCAAGAAATTTAACCATCCTACTAATTTTATCAATGTGTGAAGTCCCAAGAAAGAGAGGTTATAAACTCAAGAGATCCCCAGAATGCAACTCAACGACCACAAATCAATTTCTTTGCCATAGATCGTTGCTTCGTAGAGCAACTCTGGAGCTATACACCATCAAGTTCAAACACGAGATGTGAATCCATGCATCACCATATCACCTTCATTTTTCCATCTTGAATTCCCATTTTCTTCCATGTCATCAAATTTAGTTTCAATCGTAGTGACTGAATCCTCTTCCCTTTCATTCCGCACTCCATTGACACTATCCTCATTCTCCATCAACCATTCTCATGGGGCATCAGAAACGATATCCTCTCGAGGAAGCTCATACTCTTCCTCATAGATGGTTGTGGGCTCTTCAACTATCCTTTCCTGCAGATATGAATTTATGATTTTAGAGATCACAAAGTTTTAGAATGTCTAGGCATCCTACAGACAAAGAATCACTAACCTTTAAGAACTATGTAGTTTCAACTTGGGTAATTGTTAACCTTGCACTTCTATGTAGCATATGTGTGAATAGTTATACTAAATGGCATAATAAATTCATTTATCTAGTTTCCAAATCCTTTTACATCAATGAAACAATTTTCAAGATTTCAGATTAAAAGGTCTTGACTAATATTACATCTCTGTAGATAACTATTACAAAATAGTTGGACTTTTCACATGTGGCATTTGTTGAAACATCCTTTCAACATATCTGATAAACCTAAAACTTTAAAGAGTTCATGTTATGTTACCATAAACAGACAATGGGAAACAGAACAAAATATAGGAACATTTCAAAAAATGGGAGAAATAATTTAGAGGGTTCAGAGTGTAACAAAGATGAACCAACCCGTTGCTACATATATAATATATCATACTGTGTAAAAATTATTTGTGATGTACTAATGTAGTGTCAAGGCATGATAAGAATGGGAAGGAGAAATAAATGACTGTCTCCTCGTTAAGTATCTGCTAATATGGCATTTTTACATCCTAATTCCTATTGAGACCTAATATACATATAAAATTAATTATTAATATCATAATTTAGTGTCAAGGCCGGATAGGAAGGGGAAGGGGAAGAGGAAATGAAGGTCTTCTTGTCAAGCATCTGGTAAAATGTTTTTTTATAAATCCTTTTGAAACCTACTTGGCCTATAAGAGCTATTCTCTTAGAATCAAACCAGAATTACAATAACAAATTCAATTAGAATTCAGAAGAAACAAGAAATAAAAACAAGTAGATGGAAATATGAAGTCACTATATCATTTGTACTTACCTACCCAAAATCAGCGAGTTTGAGAATCCCATCAGCCGAAATCAGCATATTAGAGAGCTTCAGGTGATGATGGATAACCCAATTGGCATGGCAGTGAGCCGACCCCTGCAAGATATGAATCATCCAGGCCTTAACCTCATTCTCAGAAATACCATTATCTCCCTTATTCTTAGCAGACTTTATGACAGAATATAGATCGGAAGGCAAAAACTCCAAAACCAGAACTGCGTCTTCATTTTCTGGCCAAAACCACTCATAAATCCTCACAAAATTGGGGTACCCATAAATCCTCTAGAGCGCCTCAATCTCTCTCCAAGAGTTTTGATAGTCATGAACCTCCTTGAGGGCCACTATCAGGCCATCCTCCTTTCTTTGCCCTTTGTACACATTCGAATAAGTTCCGCTGCTGACCCTCTCTAGAATCTTATAGCGGGCACATATATCCTTGTTACCGTGGAGACTCCTGCTGATCTAGACATTGTCCTCCATGTTTTGTACTCCTCAAATATCTGAAAGGCATATTCCCATCAAAATATTTTTGAGGTTTTTAACTAACAAATCCATAAAACACTAAACCCGTAAGGAGAAACCCCCAATTCCATGGTCAAAGAACATTGCCAGTATTTATATATCCCAAATCCCTCGATTCAAACATTCATAAACCCGGAGAGTTTCATTTTCCCTCATAACCGAGTCATCTGAATCAAATATAATTAACATCCGAGCATCCTTCAGGATCAAATACAGGCAGGGAATGCAGTATTTATGGCCCGACAGAATCCAATTATGATAAACAAATGGAAAAATCTTTGGGTTTAAAGTGAAATGGAAATATTTACTCTTTGAAATGGCGTCCAAGTTGTTTGTTAGTTTGGTGTTGAAAGGGCTTTACATATATATATTGTGGCGTAAAAAACAATGTCTATTAGGAATAGAGCCAAAACTATGGAAATTATTGTGGTGTGTATCAGGTCATGAGAAAGACAACAAAAATAAGTAGGGTAGATAAATTTTACTCAAATAACCAGGGCTCTCTCCTCTTGGTGTCATGATGTGCATGAGCTCTTAAAAAGGGTAATATGCACCTAACTGGTACCATCAAAGTAGTAATTTAGGCTCAGGATTTCCAAAACAGCCACCAACATTAGCATCAGGATTTCCAAAACAGCCACCAACATCAGCACCTGCAGGAAAATTGCTGTAGATATCAGGTTCCTTCTATAAAAAGTATACAAGAATAGTTAATTCAATATATCAACAAAATTGTATACCAGAAAATTCCATTCCAGTGAGACCAAGGGTTAACAACATTGGAACAAAAACTCTCAACAACATTGGAACAGAAACTCTCAGTTTGTCCCAATTAGCTGTATTGTCTCCCGTCCAAACTGTGTCGACCCTCTGGCTTCCAGCTGAAAAGGAACACATTAAAACAAATGGCCTGTCATTCCCACCTCCCTGTTTCAGAAGACCATCAGCAGAACCCATACGAAAGAAATATCCATAAGACTAGCATATTGCCTCATAACATCCTTGGGGCCTAGACCAACAAAAAATAACCCATCCATGATACCATCCACATGGTATGGATCATGTCGTGTTGGAATTGGAAGTGGAACCCCATCCCGCCCGGTAGCGAATACATCTATTTGCATTTCGGCATAATTTAGCTAGAAAAAACCAGTTGTGTATTCCTTGCTGTGAGACAGCATGAACAGAATGGAACTGTAGATTCCTAAGGGGATTCACTGATGATACATCAAGATTGAATAAGTGGTAGGGCTCAAAATTGACCTCGAGACCTCTAGTTGGATTGAGGGCAAGGCCAGTGGCATGTTCTGGTATCCCATATACATGCTTGGCCCCATGAAAGGAAAGTATAGGATAATATATTGGGGGTCATGGGTCTGGAATCATATCAGCCTTCAAAATTGAACCTTTCTAGCCCTTCCAAGAGCTAAAGTTAAAATTTCTCTTCAAAGAAAATTTAAAATGTAAATTTTACCTATTTCAAAAGAAGGGAAACATTTGAAATTATGTATCTAGATAAATTATGTTGAAATTCCTATGCTATAAAGTTCAACTCATATTTCAAAATATTGGAAATATGATCAATTATAATTACTCACTCACTCATTTCCTGTACAAGATGACCAGTAATCATTGATGACAATGTGTCAACAACTACAACTATAACAAAAAAGAACAACAACTAGTCTACTACTAGGCCCGAAACAGGCTCAAAACTTTGTGCCTACTAACTATGTGAACCTCACTACCAATGTCCACTCTTTTTTCGTCGAAATAAAATTCAAAAGTCCAGTTTGATGAGTCCTCCTCTACAAGACTTAATTTCTTGCATAAATATCATGGAGTCACGACAACTATAAACAATAGTTGATGCCATGAAAATACAAATAATGGCATGTAGCTAGGATCACAAATTGTGGAGAGGTCGATTTATGCATTACTAATATAGAGAGGTGTCATTGGGCACATGATACAGAGAAACAATGGTTATTAATCAAATTAAAAAAAAAAAAAAAATTGTTGGCTAAAGAATAGCCTTCAATTTGATGGGTGGCATGATCATGATGTAATCTCCCTCTGTCCTTCCAAACATTTGTGGTTTCTCACAACATTTGTCCTCAGCGCTACCAAAATACATAAAAAATTACTTCATACATATACGAATATGTATGAAGTAATTTGGGGGTTGTCCCACAAACAAGGGGGTCTCATACACCAATTTGGTGTCTCGCTTGGCGGTGACCTTAAAAATAGATGATGATTATTATTATTATTATAAAAATTACTTGTCTTTACATCCTCTTCCCTTCAAATCCCCATATCATAGTCATAACTAAGGATTATTATGCATGCACATCGTGACCTTATAATACGAATTGGGTCAAGGTGCCAAGACAACCATAAATTATTAAATGTGTCAAGATGCAAAGTGTAGGAGACAACTATAAGTAAGTCTTATATTAAATTTACCATATAAGTCTTTAATTAACACTATCAACTGAGATTTGACATGTTAGATTTAGTGATCAAATTTGAAGGGTGGGTCTTAATTTCAATTGGAAGGGCATTTGTTCTCTCATCCCTTCAAATATGAAGGGAAATATAAATAATTGTACTTCAATTGATAAGTATAAATTAATTAAATCCTTTCACCAAAAAAATGCAAAAAATAAATATTGCTTTTTTTAATTTTTACAATTTTAAATAATTGAGTATCTCTTAATATCTACATGAAAAAATTGATATATTTTCAATGAAACTTATTTTGAACACATTAAGTTGTCATATGTGTGTCATTAATTTTACAGTTCAATAACATAACAACTATTCTATTGTATTTTTTCAAGTTGGAACACACTTCATTATACAAAAAAAACTACTTAGACTATGCCATAACCATATTGGGGCATCCACGTGCAATCCAAGATCGAGAGATGTAAGAATGATAAGAATTGGGAACCTAAGAAAAAATAATACACAACTCAGAAAACATTAAAAAAGATTCTTACATACCAAGAAAGTTAGCAAATCTAGCATAATCGGGTTTAGGGCATCAAATATTTGTGTTCAACATTTGTCATGAAACATACATGTATGTGATGGAGGGGCCTAAGTCAATTGAATCATTGCAAATCACTACATGTTTGAGTCTCAACACTCTGCCTTTTAAATTGAACCAAAATACCAAAATAAGTTTATTAATTATTGCTAGATTTGAGAAAGTTCTAGGTGTGAGTAATTAAGGGCTTGTGGCTCTAAAATTTGTTGTGTTTTGTACTAGTCCACGATTCAATGAATCGATAGTCATGGGTAGGAATTTAAGTTATTAATGAAAACCATTAATGTGTATAACCTCTATGCCGAAACCATTTTCCACGTTGATGCATGGCACTACCCTCTTTATTGTCTTACCAAAAGGCATGATAATGAGGAAGAAGACCTAAAATTATGGAATTCACCTTCAAAGAATGCCTTGCAATCACATTGGTAAGGAGTGATAAGAAGATCACAAGAATCCAACATGTCAAATCTCAACTGATAGTGTTAATCAAAGACTTGTATGGTAAATTTAATATAAGACTTACTTATAGTTGTCTCTTACTCTTTGCGTCTTGACACATTTAATATTTTATGGTTGTCTTTGCACCTTGACCCAATTCGTATTATAAGGTGAGGATGTGCATGCATAATAATCCTTAGTTATGACCATGAGAAGAGGATTTAAAGAGAAGAGGATGTAAAGAAAAGTAATTTTATATGTATTTTGGTAGCACTAAGGACAAATGTTATGAGAAACCACAAATGTTTGGAAGGACGGAGGGAGATTACATCACAATCATGCCACCCATCAAATTGAAGGCTGTTCTTGAGCCAACAATTGTTTTTTTAATTTTATTAAAACCATTGTTTCTCCATATCGTGTACTACCCAATGAAATCTCTCTATAGTAATGCATAAATCGACTTCTGCATAGTTTGTGATCCTAGCTACATGCCATTATTTGAATTTTCATGACATCGAGTGTTCTTTATAGTTGTCATGAGTCCATGATATTCATGCAAGAAATGAAGTCTTTTAGAGGAGGACTTATCAAACCGGCCTTTTAAATTTCATTTTGACGAAAAAAGAGTGGACATTGGTAGCGAGGATCACATAGGTAGTAGGCACAAATTTTTGAGCTCCTTTAGGGCCTAGTAGTAGACTAGTAGTTGTTCTTTTTTGTTATAGTCATAGTTCTTGACAAAATTTCACACTTTATATTGCAGCCCCAAGTGACTCAGGAGTCAGAGTCACATCTTGATGGCTATTGCCTCATAGTCATCAATGATAAATGGCCATATTGCACAACTAAGCAGTGAGTGCATGACATGAGTGAGTAAGTGATTATAATTTATCATATTTCCAATGTTATGAATGATGAGTTGAACTTTATAGCATATGAATTTCAACATCTTGAGAAATTTATATGGATGGGTAATTTCAAATGCTTCCCTTCTTTTGAAATGTCGATATAAATTATGCCCTTCTTAATTGGAAGGGTGAAATTCAGATTTTTTTTTTTTTTTGAAGGGCAATTTTAACTTTACACTTTTGGGAAGTGCTAGAACCCTTTGGAAGGGCTGGGAAGGGTTCAATTTTGAACGCTGGTTAGATTGTTGTGATCTTATTATCACTCCTTACCAATGTGATTGCAAGGAATTCTTTGAAGGTGAATTCCATAATTTTAGGTCTTCTTCCTCATTATCATGCCTTTTGGTAAGACAATAAAGAGGATAGTGGCTTACATCATTATGGAAAACAGTTTCAACATAGAGGTATACACATTAATTATTTTCACTAAATAGCTTAAATTCCTATATGACTATGGATTCACTAAGTCCTGCATTGGTTCAAAACACAACAAATTTTAGAGCCCGAAGCCCTTAATTAATCACACCTAGAACTTTCTCAAATTTAGCCATTAATAAACTTCTTAATTTGGTATTTTGGTTCAATTTAAAAGGTGGATTGTTGAGACTCAGACATGCAGTTGAGTTGCAAGGATTCAATTGACTAAGGCTTGATTCCATTGCCCCTCCATCCTATACATGTATGCTTTCAAGACAAGTGTTGAACACAAAACTTTGATGCCTCGACCCCGATTATGCTAGCTTTGCTAACTTTCTTGGTATGTAGGTAATTTTTTTAAATGTTTTTTGAGTTATGTATGATTTTTTATTAGGTGCCCAGTCCTTATCACTCTTAAATATCTCAAGTAGCTTTTTTGTACAATGAAGTGTGCTCCAATGGAAAATAATACAATAGAATAGTTGTTATGTTACTGAAATGTAAAATTAATGATACACATATGACAACTTAATGTGTTCAAAATAAGTTTTACTAAAAATATATCATTTTTTCATGTAAATATTGAGGGGTGCTTAATTGTTAAAAATTTGAAAAAACAATATTTATTTTTTTCATTTTTTTGGTGAAATGGTTTAGTTAATTTATACTTGTCAATTGAAGTACAATTATTTATATTTCCCTTCATCTTTGAAGGGCTCCAACAATAAATTCCCTTCCAATTGAAATTAAGACCCACCCTTCAAATTTGATCGTTGATCAGGATGACTACGAAATTGCTCATCTCAATTCTCTTCCTCATTCTTATTTCTAAGCTGCTCAAAATGGAAAATCCCTTTGTTATTAAACAAGATGAGATGTTCTTTTTTTATCTCTTATCACATATATTTCCAACAGATTGTGCTGCAAGACAACCTTGTAGCTAGTGATGAGATAAACTAAAGAAACTACATCCTGCTCACGCTTGATTCTCTACAACCAGAGGTGCTTGTCCTCCAGATATTCTTCCAAGGCATCAGGCACCTCGAATCGATTTCTCTTTCCATCCTTCTCTGTGTCCTCATCAAACTTTAATATCAGGATGCCATCTAGGTAGACTGGTGTTTGAAGAATTAATGCATTTTTGGCCTTAGGGTTTAGGGCTTTGGGAATGAGTTTTGCAGTGAGATACCCATATTAAAAGGTAACATCAATATCTCTAAGGTTCAATGTTCCCATATTTCTTGCCCGTCCTTACTCTAGCGCCAAATGTAATATATGTCGCTATAGTGATGAATGTCCATCACCATAGCAACATTATGGACTATGCGTCACTATAGAGACTATCGTCAAGGACATTTTGATTTTTTTCCAAAATTTTAAACTATTTTTCCATGAAAAAATTGATTTTAACTTATTCGTTGCAAATTGTCGTGGGACTTTTGAGCCACATGTAGTAGTGCATGCTTTTGTTCAGAAGAGAGTTTAGAAGGAATATAAGGAAAAAGGTCCACTATGACACTATGAGCATAAATGATAGAGAGAATTAAAGGCTCAGAAAGCGACATAGTGAAAGAGGAAATAAAAATAAAAATATTAGATATATGATCCAACAAAGCCTGCGCTATTGGAAAGGGACGTGTTATCACTCCAGGAAACTCCTCTAGGTTGCAGCTCGAGGATGCTTGGTAACTTACAATGTTTTTAGGGTTTTCTAATATGGATCAAGTAAGGTGACCTATATGACCTTCCACTCTCAAGACATGCATGAAACTAACTCAGTTACAAGGATTTTAGTTACCACTATTTAGAAGTTGACAATAAGATGCAGGGATGGAGAACTCAACAGGCTGGCAGATTTACACACAAAATAGATGCATATAAATGGATAAATCATGATAACGATGGTACTTATAATTCAAATCACATTAACATTCCAATAGGATGACATCTATCAGTCATTAATTAACTTGAATTTAACATAAATACATATTCAGGCATAAGCACAGTAAAGACAGAAATGGAAGCTGAACAAATGATAACAAAAGAAGTATAGGTCTATAAATACCCAAATTCAAACCCTTTTTCATAAAATAAGTCTTAGGATTTATATCCTTTACAAAATATACAGATCTTGAAAACTTGGATTTGTTTTTAGAAAAATATACAAAATAATAGTTTTTTGCAAATTATGTTAAAAAACCCTAATTAACTACTTCTCTAACTTAACTAAAGAATTATTTCACTATATGAACCTTTAGATAACTGAGGTAACTGCTGACAATTACTACTACTGGCCCTTTGCTGGTTAAGCCACTATTTTTCTCCTGATAGCTAGGTGTTGGTGGCCTTTTGTGCTGTTATGTCATTGTAAAACCAAAATAGACCTTTTTCTAATGCTTTCCTCTATGCCCTTCATCTTCAGACTATGTCCCTGAGCCACCTATATTCTCCCAAAACTAGTCCTATATGCCAAAATATGATTTTAAGCCTTTGTCTGCTTTCGGTGGTTAAAAGGCCTGACCATTGGAACCGTTAGCTGCCAAAAATGATGCTTTTTGGTGGCTAATGAACTGGCCCAGCATCCACCTAATCCACCAAAAGCCCTATTTTCAAATTTTATTAGGGTTTTCCCAAAAATGTTCTTTTATGGATATTTGCTCAACTTTCTTCTTCAACATGCTCTATGCTAGGAGGATTAACAACATCCTGGCTGGTTTCTGGAGGCTAAAGGCTAACTATAGCCTCAGCTAGGGTTTCCAAGGTGTGGTGGATGCTATGGTTTTCCTTAGCTTCCTTCAGTTGTAGTCTTTGGAGCCTAATCATCCTATACAATCTAGTATTGTCCTTTAGGTACCTCGTATTCAACCTCTTTAAGTAAATACATCTTTCTCTCTACTCCAGGTAAGACTTATGTAGAAGCTTATTTCTGCTGGTTAATGTAGCATTCTCCTTCTTCATTTCTCTTTGCAAAATTTCCATCTCATAAATTTTCCTTAGTAATTGATTGATCTTTTCAGTTTTAGGCTTACTGGAGGAAGCCCTCTCTGTCGGTTCTTCTTGTTCCTTTGGTGTGGGGGAGGGTAGTGCTTCAGCCATTGGTATAATTTGTAGAGCTAGGTCTGCACCTTCTTCTTTCTCCTCTTCAGAATCTGAGTATGGTAGAATTAGAATATTCTCCTTGTGTGTTTCAACTTCCTAGCCCTTCTCATTGAATTCCAAGTTCTTTTTTACCTTCTTGGCCTTGGAAGAAGAGGGAGGTTGTTCTGCTACTGCTACTGGGGATATGGCCCTCCTCTTTCTTCTCCCACTCCTTGGTGTGCTGGACTTTTTGGTAGGAGACTTCCCTTTCTATTCTAGCTAAAGGCCTGTCTCAAATCCATTCCAAAACAGAAAATAGGGCCATGCCATATTCCTTCTTTTCAGCAACTCTTGGATCAATAGATGGATAAGGCCATGGTGAGATAGTCTACCAGCAATCTTGGTTGGCTAGGCTTTCACTTGGTGTTCCATCTTTCCCAAACTTCTATGTAAGTGAAAGGGAAAATTGAGTGGGATTTTACCTGTGAAGTGGTTCATTATCTTGAAATGATAGATCATGGCTCTATTATATCATCCTTCATAGTTTAGGTAAACCACAATGGCCTTTAGTAGTTGTTTCCACCTCTCTTCCAACCAAGATGATGGCACACTCTTCTTCCACACCATTCCTCAATGTTCAGGCTTTAGGTAAGACCTGAATTCTACATCTTTTGGTATAGTGGTCTTGAACCATTTTTCTCCTGTGCAAGAGAGTTTAGTTACTTCAGTGATTAGGGTTTCATCTATGTGAAATTCCTCCTTCCCTATAACTACCTTTGAACCATCAAATGAGAGGGAAAATTCCTCAGCTACCTGCTAATGGGAGCCTTGTATCTTTTCACAAAACTTGTAGCAGCCAACCTCTTAGAATATTTTACAGACCTCTGGATGTGCTTCCAAATAATTGATATCACCCAGCTCCTTCCTGAGACCAAGTGCTCCCTTCTTCATCTTGATGAGTGCCTCTCCTGGGTACCTGCAAAATAATTCTCAGTTTTGTATACAGTGTGTTAGCAGGATTCTCCTTCAGAGATGGTTTTCCTGGTGGAGAGGAATGACAATATCGACAGTGAAATGTGTTGGAGTCCTTTGGCATTGATTATGAGGGTTTGTTCTATCATGATGGATGCTAAGATCATAAGGTGATGGCAGTAATTGATCCTCTCGATCTCCTTTCCCAAGAAATCACATCACACATCAGCCTGGATACTCAATGGGTTTTTTGTTGTTCTTTTGGACAGGTGGAATAAAGCTAAGGGTTTCCAATCCTATCAGTACTTTTCAATTTTTATAACGACCTCTTTAACTTATTTGCACACGTGGTTATACAGGCTCAAGTCTTTTTCGATGGTTTGTGATGCCCTCCACTGATTGTTTAT
>LPNX011173420.1:473639-478639 GCA_001517045.1 Pseudotsuga menziesii
AAAAGGGCTCAGCACGGACACATCACTTCCTCTTGGGAGGACTCTCGATCTCGAGAACACCAAACTTCTCCCTGAAGTACTCAAAATTCACCCTAGCCAATGGCTTAGTCAACACATCAGCTATATGTTCATCCGTCGCAACATACTGGAGCTTCACTACTCCTCTCTACACCATATCCCTGATATAGTGATACTTCATCTCATTATGATTCGACTTGTCATGGAACACTATGCTCTCCGACAAATTCGCACAACTCTGGTTGTCGCAATATATACAAGTAGCATCTAACTAGACATCAAATAAATCAGATAGTGGCTTGCTCAGCCATACTACCTCACAACTAGCTGAACAAGCTATGACATACTCTGCTTTAGTTGTACTCAGTGCCACACATGATTGCTTCTTGCTAAACCAAGAGATCACACCTGATCCCATACTGAAGAAACACCCTGAAGTGCTCTTCCTATCAATGGCACTGCCTACCCAATCTGAATCAACATAACCCTCTAGGTGAATATTCCAATCAGCCTTATACTTGAGCCCATAATAAACTGTACCCTTCAGGTATCTCAGAATATGCTTTGTAGCAATCAAGTTAACATGTCTCAAATCTGTCAGGAACTGGCTCAAGGTGTTCATAGCAAAGCAAATGTTTGGTCTCATATTCGCTAGGTACATCAAGGACCCAATCATTTAATGATACATCGTGGCATCAACCGACTCAAATGAAGCACCACTCAATAGTTTCAGGTTCGATGCCATAGGTGTGGTTAAGGCTTTGCATACTTCCCTTATCCGAGGAATATTCCATCCGCATTCTGCCACACCTCCATGCCTAGAAAATAATGCATCATACCCAAGTCCTTCATTTCAAACTCGGTAGCAAGCTTTCTCTTTGTATCAGCAATCAACTCATCTATACATGTTACAAATAGATCATATACATACAGTAGGAGCATCTCTGGGTTGCCATTTTCAACCTTGTAGTAAAGGTTGGAATCTGCTTTACTCTTGGTAAATCCCAAACTGGATAGAAAGCTATCAATTCTGTCATACCATGTCCTGCCTGCCTATTTCAAACTGTACAGGGATTTCTTCAATCTACACACATGAGACTCCCTGTCATGTGTCTCAAAACCGAGTGGCTGCTCCACATACACTTCCTCTTCCACTACACCATTCAAGAAAGAAGTCTTGACATCCATCTGGTGTATCTTCCATTTCATCACTTCAGCCAGAGCAAGTACTGATTTGATGGAAGTATATCTGGCTACAGGTGCAACAGTTTCTTCATAATCTATTCCTTCTTTCTGGGAGAAGCCACGAGCGATGAATCTTGCTTTATATTTTTCTATGTTGCCATCTACAGCATGCTTGATCTTGTAGATCCATTTGGAAGTTACTATAGACTTCCCCTCAGGTCTTGGGACAACATCCCAAACATCATTCTTCATGATCGAATGGTATTCTTCAATCATAGAATTCTTCCATTCTTTCTTTTATGTTGCTTCTTCATAGTTGGAATGTTCTTTATCAATGAAATCACATAATAAGGCTACATAACTGGAACATAACCTAGTTCTTTTCCTTTCTTTATGAGATTCTTCTAGAGCCCCATATCTTTTTGCACCTTGGATATATTCTCATAACCAAGCAGGTTTCCTCTTATGAGGATTCTTCTCCTGAGGTGGATCTACAGGTTCTTGAGGTTCTTCTATTTCTCGATCTTCTTATTGATATTCTTCGTTCATGGTTGTGTCATGAATTCTGGGTGCTTCTATTTCTTCAGGTTCTTTAGCAGGTCTCTTTCTAGATTTGTTGTAAGCTAAGTCTTCATCAAATTTCACATCCTGCTGATGTTGATCTTCTTGAATCCTAGGAAGTATATTTTGTAAGCCTTCGAGCGTTCAGAGTATCCCATAAATATAACCTTCCTTCCTGAAGGATCTAACTTTGTCCTCTTTTCTTTTGGAATGTGTATGTACACTGGACAGTCAAATATTCTCACATGGCTGACTTCTGGTTTCTTGCTGGAAAATACTACTTCAGGTGTCTTATTCGCGAGTACTCTGTGTGGAGTACGGTTATGTACATACATCGATGTTCTTGCAGCTTCTTCCCATAGACATATGGGAAGATCTTGATCATGAAGCACGGTCCTTGCAGCTTTTAGGATCATTCTATTCTTCCTTTATCCAACTCCATTCTATTGTGGATTATAGGGAGTGGTTAACTCCCTCTTAATCCCTGAATCTTTGCATAAGTCTTTGAATTCATTCGAAGTGAATTCTCCGCCATTATCTAATCGAAAAACCTTGACCTTCTTTTCTGTGTGGTTCTCAATCAAGGCTTTGAATTCCTTGAACTTGTTGAATACTTCATCTTTGTTCTTCATAAAGTATATCCATGTCTTCCTAGAAAAATCATCAATGAAAGAAACATAGTATTCATACCCGCTTAATGGACTGGATGACATCAGACCACATACATCATAGTGGATGATTTCCAAGATTCCTTTTTCCTTGCTCTCACTACTTGGAAATGTCTTCTTTGTGTTCTTTCCTTTTGCACATCCTTTGCAGACATGATCATGTTTTGTCTACATTTATGGAAGACCTTCAACAGCTTTGCTTGCAAGTGGTAGTGCCCTGTAATGCACATGTGCAATCCTTCTATGCCAAAGTTCATTTGGTTCTACTAAGTCATGAACCAAAGCTTGTTTTGGTTGGCCCTTCAATTTTTATAGACCTCTATCTTGTTCCCCAATCACTATTGCATCATCAAAAGTCTTTCCATTTGGCCACATAAGAACTTGACCATCTACAAAAGCAACCCTCATTCATTTTTCATCCAATGCAGATATGAAGAGGAGGTTCTTCTTTAGTCTTGGTACAAACAATACATTTTTCATCTTCATAGAATTTCCAGAGTCTAGCTTATAGGAGGATTCACCACTACCTTTTATTGGATACTAGTAGTCATCCCCAAGTTTCACCTTGTGAGGTGACTGATGTTCAAATAGTTTCACAAATGATTCTTAGAATCCCTTCATATTCTTGGAAGCACCATTGTCTATAAGCCAATCATTTCTTCCATGTGAGGCAATTTCCATGAGAGTGGAGATCAACACATATTCTTCATTACTTGAAGAATCGTCACTTTCTTGTCTGATCGTCTTTGTGGAAGGTTCATCATCCTTTGCAGCATCAGCATGATGTATTCTCTTGTTTCCCTTTCTCTTCTTTGAGTTCCCTTTGTTAGGGTAGTATTTGGATATGTGACCTTTCTCATCACATGTGTAACATCTAATAGTAGACATATCTCTTCTAGAGTGTGAAATCTTACCTTTGGAGTGATGATGGTCCCTTCTGGTTTTCTTGGTGTGGGCTGTGAAAGCTTGATCTTCACTTCCCATCTTTTCTTCTTTAGCTGCTATCCGAGCTTATTCTTGAGAGAATTCTTCCCATAGTCTATTGAACTTGACTAACTTCTTTTTGGCATAGATCCCTTGAATTAAAAAGCCCCATGCCCTAGGTAGACCATTCAAGGTGGTCATCACAATCTCTGCATTCTCCACTTCTTCATCTACTGCTTCTAGCCGTTCCTTGATCTGAGAGACCCTTGTAACATAAGACTGGATGGTATTTGTATTCTAAATATTTACATTCTTCAGTTGGTTTCTTAGAGTCATCTTCTGTTTTATGTTCTTCCCTTCAAACAGTTTGGTTAGGGCATCAAACATAGCTTTAGGTGTATTTAGGGAGGACACCTATGGTATGAGGTGATCCTTGATTGAATCGGCAATAATCCTCTTAGCCATAACAAAATTATTCTTGTGTAAGGCCTTAGCATCATCTCCCTCTGGAACTGGAACCTCCTTATTGATATAGGAGTCCAACTCATTTTCTTCTAGGAACAGGGAGATCCTATACTTCCAAGCTCGAAAGTTATCAGTTCCCTCAATATTTTCATCAAGCTTGGTATGATGAGACATCTTAACTGAGAACCTCAAATGGAAATACAAAATATTTAGATCTTACCAGGTGAAGATGTTGGATCTGGATTTGGAGCTAAATTTCTGCAGTGCTGGTTTAGGAGCAGATTAGGGTTTGGATTTTCCATAGTTTTGTCCAACGAAATGATTTTATCTTGACATCTAAACTTCTATTCTGAGGAGGAGATCAATCCAGGCCTAGGCTCACTAAAAAATTCCACTTCCGTGGAAAGCCCTAATTTTTGGTAGCAGTGTTGGGTCCAAAACTGAAAAAAACTCAAAATCAGATTCTGCTTCGACAGAAAGATGTTCCCTAGGAAGGAGAGTCATCCCAACCTTCTTTTGCTGAAAATATGTGGAGAGAGATCCAAAAATTAGGAATACCTAGTTCCCATAGCTGCAGAGTGTGTTCTTCTCAGGTTAGCTCTGATACAATGTTAGATTTTTATCATTTAAGCTAGCATTATATTAGGGTCTTTAACTAAGAGAATAACAAGCACATCAATCAGACATAAGAGACAATGAACACAATTTTTTTCCTTGGGGAAACCATAAATTGAGAAAACCCTGCAACTTCCTCAGAGATAGAATCAACACCAAAAGTAAAACCCCAAAATAGTAAGATGATCTCCTGACAGCAGTAGCCTCTTTCTTTCTAGCCCCAACAGCTTCTTCTCTCTCAGCTATGCACTACAACTAAGTGTGAGTGTGTGTGTGATAAATAGAGAGGCCCACTCTCTACTTATACTAATTCCTGACTTGATAATAACTCACTAGGGCCGACTTCTCTAGGAGAGTCTAATAACCCTAGGGCCCCAGAACTATGGGGACTTTAACCCTTGAACAATAGGAGGGTTACCCACAATGAATTGACATGACTTGTTTACATTATTGAATCTCCCAATAGGAACATCGGGGCATGACATGACTCAAATACATTATAGACACTTCCCGGAATAAACATTGGGGTACAAGAAATAAGATATACAAGTGAATACATTCCGA
>LPNX011173420.1:483639-579398 GCA_001517045.1 Pseudotsuga menziesii
ACAACAGGGGGGTTGTCCACTCAACAAGGGAAACACACAGATTACTAACAACTTGAGAATATTTATAATTGAGTATACATCCTTACTAGGAATCCATATATACCATTTTTTTATGTCATGGTTTTGCAAGTTAAGATATATATTGAACATATTCATCTTAATATCCTAAGGGCCACATTCAACCTTGGAAGAGATTCAATATGTAATTCCACATGATACCTAGCAGATTCCTATTTCCCATGGTATTTCAGAATGAATTCCTCCCATCTATCATTATGAAATTGATTAGCATACCCCAAGATGTCCAACAAAACCATTAGAATCTTATATGAAGTGCTGGGTTATGCACTACATAGTAAAACTGAAGAGGTTAAAACATCCACTCTACAGGATCTCTAAAAACGAACATAATTATTTGTCCATTAATATAAAAAATATGTACTAGAATATTTTCTTGGACTTGTTGATTTCATCGTTAATTTGAACCTAAATGATAAACAAAGAGGAGCACTAAGAAAGCTACAACACTTTGTAGGAAATCGAATGAGTAGAGATATAATGTCTGCAGCAGTCTGCATACATCCATAAGTCTAATTATGTTAGTTCTTGAAGATCCTATAGAGTGGATGCTTGGTTGATCTATCGTCTGCTTCTTGGATTTTATAATTTTTTGTAAAGTACTATAGTTTCTCAGCAGAATACTTTAATTTTTCATCAATAGAATTCAGACATGTAGAATTCAATAGAAGTCACAACATCTTTTTGAAGCCTAATATAAATAATTATGTGGAACTTTTTGGAGATAATTTTGCACACTTTTAAATGGATAACAACATGTTAATGATAATTCTAGGAAGTGATAAAAATCATAAGACAGAAGTAAAACTTATCCTTGAGAACTTTTAATCACGAGCAATGATTATGCATTTTAGGTGTGTCTAGACAGTCCATCCACCCTCTTCCGTAAGTCGTTGTCTCAAATTAATTCTCAACAAACCACAAAAAAATTAATTTTGGGTTCAATCTCAGCATAAATAACATCATTCCTGGGTTTGTTGTGTTAGATTTTTATCATTCAAGCTAGCATTATCTTAGGATCTTAACTGAGAGAATAACATGCATAGAAATAAACACAAGAGACAAGAGACACAAATAATTTTCCTCAGGGAAACCATACAGGATAAAACCCCGCAACTTCCTCAAAGATAGAATGAGCACCAATGGCAGCAATAAAACCCGAAAAGACGATCTCCACAGCTTGTTCTCTGTCTCACACTAAGGGAGGTTCTCCTCTCTCACTCATGCAACCCAATGAGTGAGTGTGTGTGTGATAAATATAGAGGCTCACTCTCTATTTATATTATTTCGTTCCACTTGAAACCCACTCCAACATGTCGAACTCACTTAATAATTACTTACTAGAACTGACATCTCTAGGAGTGTCTAATAACCCTAGTGCCCCACAACTTGTGGGGACTATTCCTCCTTCGACCAACAAGGAGGGTTATCCTTATCACAATGGTGGGGACTATTGCCCTGACTTACAATGACTCACCTAGGGTCAAATTCTCTAGGATAGTCTAATAGCCCTAGGTCACCACAATTGTGGGGACTTTAACCATTCAACAATAGGAGAGTTACCCACGATGAATTTACATGACTTGTTACATTATAGAAACTCCCGATTGTAACATCGAGACATGACATGACTTAATTACATTACAAAAAGATCCCAAAATAAACATTGGGGTATAATACATAAGATATACAAGTGAATACATTCCAAAGTTACAATTACATCAACACTCCCTCTTAACTAGGAAGTTATTCCCTCGACACAATTTATCAGCACAAGTTTTTTTCTCTGTATCATCTAGATCATCATCGAGTTCTCGTCATCTTCATCTTCAGGTCATATTCATCTTCAATTCATCTTTATCTGGATCTAGATCATCATCATTGGATCTATATCATCACTCAATCTGGACCATCAAGTCTGTATCATCACTTAATTTGGATTGTCACTGCTAGATCATCATCAAGTCGGGATCATCACTTGATCTAGATTGTCACTGTTGGATCATCATAAATTCTGGATCATCACTTGATCTGGATCATCACTGCTAAATCATCACTTGATCTAGATCATCATCAAAGCCATATCATCACTAAATCATCATCATCATTACTGCTTCTGCTATCTCAATCAAATGGTGCTCTCTCTTCATTCTTCTTATCATAGGAAGTTCTACAGAGCCAGCCCTTTTTCATGCTAGTTGTAGGCCTACCCTTCATGTAGGTCTTCAGTGCTTATATCTAACCCTAAGTCAAAATGGCCCACCCAGCTCTTACATATGACCTCATCTTGAAAGAAAGGCATGCCCAACACTCACATATGACCTCATCTTGTGAGAAAGGCCCAACACTCACATATGAGCATGTGTAAACACATTGCACCAGAATGGCTCAGCACTTATATCTAACCATGTTTTAAAACACCACATTGGAAGGGCTCTGCACTTACATCTGACCATGTTTGAAAACATCGCATCGGAAGGGCTTTGCACTTACATCCAACCATGTTCAAAAAAACTGCATTGGAAGGGCTCTCCACTTACATTCGACCATGTGCAAACACACCACATCGAAAGGGCTCTTAGTCCTAGACTGAGGATTCCTGGTAATTGACCAGGTGCCTCCATTCATCCAGAGAAGGGCATCATCCCTTATATCTGATCAAGTGGGAACACATCCCTCAATCACATCAAAATGGCCATGCACTCACATTTGATCATGTAATACTAAATACTATAGTCATATCAAAATGGCCCTCAGTCCCAAATTGAGTATTCCTGGTAACTAACCAGGTGCCTCCATTCTCCCAGAGAATGGAAACTCAGCACCAAGCTAAGTATTCCTGGTAACTGACCAGGTGCATCCATTCCAATAATGGCATTCAGGACTTATATCTAATCTTGTAGGAACCAATCCTATAGTCACATTAGAATGGATCAGCACTCACATCTGACATGGAAGGAACCAATCCCCTCACCATGACAGAATGGATCAACCCTTACATCTAACCATGGAAGGAACCTAATCCTCTCACCATGTCAGAATGGCTCTAGGTCTCATCATTTCCCCTTGGAGGGTACCTCGATCTGGATAACACCAAGCTTCTCCATGAAGTATTCAAACTTCACTCTTGCCAATGGCTTTGTCAACACATCAGCTATTTATTCATCTGTCGCAACATACTGGAGCTTCACTGCTCCTCTCTACACCATATCTCTGATATAGTGATATTTGATATCATACTAAAGTAGCACCTTGAAGTTCTCTTCCTATCAATGGAACTTATTTCCCAATATGAATCCACATAACCTTCCAGGTTAATCTTTTGATTCGCCTCATACTTGAGCCAATAATCAATTGTACCCTTCAGGTACCTGACTCCATGCTTTGCAACCATGAGGTGAACATGTCTCAATGTGTTCACAGCAAAGCAAATATCTGGTCTCATATTTTTCAAGTAAATCATTTGACAATACATCGGGGCATCAACCGACTCTGATGAAGCATTACTTAATAGCTTCAGGTTTAATGCCATAGGTGTGGTCATGCAGTCCATCATCCTGAACCTCTTTAGGATCTCTACTGCATACTTTTATTTGTCCACACCTCCATGCCTATAATGTAGTGCATCATCCCCAAGTCCTTTATCTCGAACTCGGTAGCAAGTATTCTTCTTGATAATTTAATGAGTTCCTCTTTTCTGTTAGGAAAAATTCATTGACATATAACTGGAGCATCACTGGTCTTTCACCTTCAACCTTGAAGCAAAGGTTGGAATCCTCTTTACTCTCAGTAAGGCCTAGAGTCATCAGTAATCTATCCATCCTGTCGTACCATGTCAAACCTTAGGATCTTCTGCAGTCACTCCCTCTGAAGCGGAGCATCATCCTCCCTCTGTCTTTCATACTCTATGCACTGAAAAATTATGTACCAGAGTGATAAGCAACTTCCTCTACTAATATTATATGTATCCATCTAGGATCATTAGATACCAAGATCCTCTATCTTGAACTTTTTCAAAATTTCTTCTCACACCCATCTATGAGCCTGTCATCCTCTATCAACCTTGTAGCAAAGGTTCATATCTTCATCAAGCTCCTCATGTATGTGGTATCCCATGGGTGTCTTCTGAGATTGTACAAGGCCTTCTTGCATTTGCACACATGATTCTTCTTGTCACGTGTATTTCTAGTGGCTGCAAATGTCTCTTCATAGTCTATTCCTTGTGCTATGAATCTTTCCTTGTATCCCACAATGTTTCCATCTACTACATGATGGAACTACGAACTTCCCTTCATGTATTGATATTGCATCCTAGACATCATTCTTCTTGAACTAGTCTTCCCTTTCTTCTTGGTTACTTCTTCATGGCTATAAGGTTTTGCATCAATTATGTCACTGCATTCGTCATATTATTCTTCATCTTGAACTATCGTTACTTGTTCTTTGCAACAAGTCTCATCCTTCTTTGCTTGTAGGTGATTATATGCGATCTTTCCTACAAGTCAAATGCATTTGTATGGTTAGAAACATTTCATAAGGAATATTCATAATGGAAAATTCTTATGCATAAATATATGACCATGCAACTATTTTAGCCAATACAACATTCATCCATATCTCACAGAAACTTTTCTAGATGCCTTCCATCTCTACTAGGACAACATTGAGATTGTGCACTAATCCAATATGTCATCAAAGAGGTTTCATTCTAGATAAGTAGCAATGGAGAGTTGTATAGCACCATGAGCTACCTATCCATTGCATGCATATTAGTAGTATACTGTCATTAATGCAAACATTCTATCATGCATAATACATCAACTGAATATAAACAAATGCATAACAAAAACAATATCATGAAATGACAATTGAATACTTATCTTTATTTGTTTCGTGGGCAGACTCCTTCTTGATATTTCCGCTTCATCATCTTCTTCATTCATGACTTCATCATTTATTATCCAAATTCTCAAGATGGATAAGAGGTTCTCCAAGAATTGAGTCCTTCATATTCCTCATTGCTTGAGGGATCTTCTTTTGATGGTGAGAGCTTGATCTTCAGTTGCTCCCATATTCTCTTCTCTTATTATGAGTCTAGCTTCTTCTTCTTCCTAGAGTCTGTTGAAAGTAATCACTTCCTTTTGGCACACATTCCTTGAATGAATGAATCCCATGATCCTGGGAGGCCATTCAAGGTGGCTATCAAAACTTCTACTTTCTCCACTTCTTCTTCTACCGCTTCAATTTGTTCTTTGATTTGAGAGACCCTTGTAAAGTATGATTGTATGGTCTCTACATTCTGGATCTTCACATTCTTCAACTGGTTTCTTAAGGTCATCTTCTAATTTATGTTCTTCCCTTCAAATAGCTTGGTTAAGGAATCAAACATCTCTTTTGGTGTCTTTAGGGAAGACACTTGTGGTACAAGTTGATCCGTGACTGAATCATCAATGATCTTCTTGGCCTTGACCAAGTTCTTCTTGTGAAAGGCTTTGAGCCTCATCTCCCCTTGGAACTGGAACCTCTCTACTCATGTAGGTGTCCAATTCATTTTCTTTATAGAGATCATATACTTCCATGATTGGAATTTGTCAACTTCACCAAGATTATCATCAAGATAATGTGATAGATCACTTTGAAATGAGAACCTCTAATGAAAATAGAAAAAGATTAGATCTTACCGATTTGAGGTGTTCATCCTGGTTCTAAAGCTGGCTGATCTAGGGTTTGTCAGAGAAACCTAATTTTTGAAACTTGGAATATTTCAGATATGATTTGATAGAAATATAGATATATTCAAGGCGAGCTGTCCAATGTACTCATTTTCTAAAAATAGTGGTGGGAAGATCTTGGAATAGGAAGCCCTAGTTTTCCCTAATTTCCCTAATTTCCCTAGAAATCCCTAATTTCCCACACCAAAAACTGATAATGTTTGGAATCAAATTCTGCTTTGACAGAAAGATGCATGCTTCAATGGAGAGTCATCCTAGCATACTTTTGCTAATGGATTGTGGAGAGAGACCCAAAAAGTAAGAAACCTAGCTTTTGCATCTAGACAATGTCTTCTTCTCAGGTTAGCTTTAATACCATGTTAGATTGTTATCATTCAAACTAGCATTATCTTAAAATCTTAACTGAGAGAATAACATGCACAACAATAAACAAAAGAGACAAGAGACACAAAGAATTTTCCTTAGGGAAACCATAAAGGAGAAAACTCTGCAACTTCCTCAGAGATAGAATGAGCACCACTGGCAGCAGTAAAACCTAGAAAGATGATCTCCATAGCTTGTTCTCTCTCTCACATTGAGAGAGATTCTCTTCTCTCACTCATGCGCTCCAATGAGTGAGTGTGTGTGTGATAAATAGAGAGGCTCACTCTCTATTTATAACCTTTCGTTCACTGGAAACCCACTCCAACATGTCAACCTCACTTGACAATTAATTACTAGAGCCAACATCTCTAGGAGTGTCTAATAACCCCGGTGCCCCACAACTTGTGGGAACTTTCCCTCCTCTGACCAACAAGGAGGGTTATCCTTAACACAATGGTGGGGACTATTACCCCAACTTACAATGACTCACTTAGGGTTGACTTCTCTAGGATAGTCTAATAACCTTGGGGCCCCACAACTATGGGGACATTAACTCTTGAACAATAGGATGGCTACCCACAATGACTTTACATGACTTGTTACATTATAGAAACTCCTGATTGGAAGATCGAGGCATGAAATGACTCAATTACATTACAAACACATTCCAGAATAAGCATTGGGGTATAATAAATAAGATATACAAGTGAATACATTCCGAAGTTACAATTACATCAACATGTTGTAACCATGGAGAAGGCACCATAGGCATAACAAAGGGACTACTCTACACATTTAGGAAAATTGGAGTTGCATATAATGATGAACCTGCATGTAAGGTGACAAGAAGCAATTGGAGGCTACCCTAATCAAGTCAGCCCTTCAACAATATACTTGAGGTAGGTCAGATTGTTGATGTATCTCAAGGTACTGTCAACAACAATAACATCCACCTTCAACCCTGTCACAAATAATGGAAACCTTGTTTCCATAGTTAAAAAAAGGTAGGTCGGATTGATGGTTGTACTCCTAAATTTTGTTGAAGATGTTAATCCAACAAAATGGCCGTTTTGATTTTTCCACCACCTAATTTAGGTTTCTTCCCCTCGACCCTTGAAATTTTTTTGATGCAATTTATGTAACTTTGATTCTTCCAATTCATGATATAGCAAGCCTTGGCCATACAAATTTTGTATGTACCTCAAATGAATTATGGATTATGCAATAAACTTGACCCAATATCCTGATTCGACCATGAGGTGCTTAATATCCTCAGGGCCACATTCAACCTTGGAAGAGATTCAATATGTAATTCAACATGAAACATAGTAGATTGTTATTGCCAATGGAATTTTGGAATGCATTCCTCCCATCTATCATTATGAAATTGATTAGGATACCCCAAGATGTCCAAGAAAACCATTAGAATCTTCTCTGAAGTGTTGGGTTATGCACTTCATAGTAGCACTGAAGAGGTTAAAACATCCACTCTACAAGATCTCTAGAGAACTAACATCATTGTTTGTCCATTACTATAAAGGAGATGTACTAGATTATTTTCCTGGACTTGTTGATTTCACCGTTAAGTTGAAACTTGTTGTAGGTACAATGGATCCCATGTTATTTTGACACGGGATCCCAATCACACATATGAAGGTAACTTTGTAAGATCCTAAGTCACCTTGTGGGATTCTATTACATTTTTATTTGACTCTTGGGATTCCCTAACTTAACGAAATTTCCAAAAAAAATCATGCTTGATTTGTTTGTTTTAAGATGTGGAAATCTAGTTTTTTTTGGAATTTTTTGTGATCCCGTAGCCTCTATCTCGCAACCCACAAGTTGTGGAATGCAGGAATTTTTTTAGTCTGATATTTCGAACTTTCTCTTCCCACAACCATTACCCCAAAAAATGCGGAATGCAAGATGCAGGAAATTATTTGAGATATGTTTCGATCAACCCACATCCTACATCCTGCAAAGCATGAAATACGGGTTGCGGGGCTATCATTTGTTTTCGTTTGGTTTGCATGTCTCCGTAACCTACATCCTGCATCCCACAAAATGCAGAATGCAGAATGCAGGCTGCAGAGCAGATTGAATAAACTCTCGCTGTTTTTTGATTTCACATCTCGCATCCCCCAAAATGCGGAATGTGGGTTGCAGAATGATTAATAATTTTTTATTTCATGTTTTCCCCCCTCATCCCGCAAAAATTGATACTAACTGTTCTATCACCCTCATCCTACGGTCTATATTGTTTCCCACAAATTATAAATATGGTGGTCTTATTTACGATTTATTTACTATTTTACCACTATAATTTGCTTTGCTGCGTGAATTTAGTTTCAAATTTTACCAAGCAATTTCGAGAGTGTTCACTACAGTTTTTAGTTGGTTATCAAGTCGCCTTTTCACAATTTGAATTGTTGACTGTGCTTCCTTTATAATTCAATTTTAATTTCTGGTTCAATCATTCAAACACGACATGGCAACATCCCAAACTCCCTAAATTACCAAGTGTAAAATCCTCCAGAAAGACATGCTTACTAGGGACCCAAATTTCAGTGTCTTCTCTGATACGAGTGGTCGAGTGATAGAAACTTGCCAGTTAGACTGGTCCCAAGTTTATTCCATCTTTGATAACAATGACCTTTCAGACTTCCAGGGTGACCAACTCATTTGTCAAATAATTAGGGATTCTGGCCTGCATTTGATTGCTGCAAGCCCAGCTGTCCTCCCTTACAATGATGCAATCAGGTGGATTATAGACCATGCTAATCTGAAAGACCATTCCTTTAACACAAGTACTGGAATGAAATTGGCCAAATTCCACTTTGAAACCTTTGTGATAATTTACGCCCTTAAACCTTTTAGGCATCTCCTCGATGCAGAATTTGTTAACACTTCCAAGTCTACATTCAGTTTCGACCAAATGATGAAATCCTAGATGGATGAACCGCGCAAGTTTTCCTAGAGGAAAGACAAACTTTACCCGATTGAATGGTTCAAGGAACCTTACTCCCTACTTGCAACAATGTTGTGTAGGATTTACGGTCTCTGCAACTATTCTTACTTCAAGGAAGAATGGGATCCTATTGCTCACCATGTCATAACTACCAGTGAGTCTCTCCCTTGGGCTTCAATCCTATCACTTGAAATAAAAAATACCATACAAAAATTCCAGAAGGCTACTACTAGGAAGAAGCCCAATTTTTATCTTTCTTCCTTCATTGTGGATACTTTCTATGCTGAGTTCCATTACCCCAATATGGGATGGAGTTCAATGTTACTAGCCCCAACTGTGCATATTTATCATTCTGAGTTATGGGATACCAATTATGTAACCAGGTTTTATGATATATGTGAGAGTTTCCTCGGCCAGGTCTATTTCCTAATTTTCAACAAAGAAGCTCCTGCATTCTCACCTGAAGCCAAAACCCTCATAGCCACTATGGGATATTGGTATGTCGGTGAATCATTCACCTATATCAAGATTTTTGGTAGCAATGTTTCCCATATGCTATCTAAGGTCGTGCATGATAGTTTGGTCCTTGAGGAGATCTCATTTCAAACAGTCACAGAGGGGATTTATAAGAAGTGTCCTGCACCTAAGAGGAAATTTTGGCCCAAGTTTCCTATCACAATTGAGCATACCTACTTCTACTTGGGAATCAAAGCTCAGTGACCACATAGTGTCACTAAAACTCGGTTTTGCTAGTAAAAGGCAGCATGATTCTAGGGGGATTATTAATTTCCACCTCAAACAGAACCACTTTAAAACGGGCTACACTCATGAGGAAAATACAGATGATTTAATCTATCAGGGAGTTGATACTTTTTCTGAAATCTTGGTGAGGGAAAATAGCAAAGAAGAACAAAGTCATATCCTGCAATACCAAAAAGAAATCAAGGACAAAGTTCGACATTACATTCAGGAGAAGGTAATAAAAAGCAAGGAAGAAAAGGAAGCTCAAGCTGCAGCAAACGAGGCTCTAGTAGCCAAAACTGCATCCATTGGAACCAGTTTAGATGCAGGTAAAGGGAAATCTCCCATGGAAGAAATTCCCCACACATTTGTTGAGCAGTAGGTCAAGGCCTATTTGCATACTTCTAAGCAGATCAAACAAAGATTGAGAAAATGACTTCTGCACTAGACACTCAGGAAGTTGCAACGTCTCAACTAGCTGAATTTGCTCATGTGACCACAGTGGTTGAAAAGACTCAATCTAAACAAACCCAGGTTGAGGAGAAGCATTTAAAAAGTTTGAATATCTCCATCCCCATTTCTACTATAGACTTGACTCATTCAAAGGAAGAGGATGAAAGGATTTCCCCTATGCCTGTTACCATTGAAACTGGAAAAGGTAATGATTTACAGAGTTTTACTAATTTATTTAATGGTTGCAATGGAAAATATTCATCACCTGCTCCACAACCACAACCTTCTTCCGATTCTATCCCATCCTCTTTGGCATTACTTCTCTAATCAATTATAGCTTTATCTTCATTATTTTTTGGTTCTACTGTGACACCTTTTATGTCCCAGCTTTACCACAATGCCAACTGTCTTCCTGAATCTTTTACACCTATTTTTGTGGATATTACCATTCCTTCATCTATTGTACCACCTTTTTTCAAAATCCCATTTCATATTCCTCCATTCAGCTCAGTGTCATCCCCTATGCCTGAGAAAAATTCCGCAGTTTCACCATGATTACTAAAGGCTACTTATTTTCACCTTTCACCTATTGAAACTTCTGTTCCTAACCTTTCTTCAGCCCCTGAAGTAACTCTTGCTCAGAATGTTACTTCTTCTCCATCCACCTCTCATATTAATATGACCATACCCTCTCACACCACAACTCAAACATATTCTCTAATATCCACAGGAATTAATGCACCCCACATTGATGATATGAGGGATGAATTCAATCAAGATTTTGTGATATCCCTCGGAGAATACCGGTACAGTAAAGATAATAAATCAGTAGTGAAGAAGGGTAAGAAGAGGGGAAAGGATCAGAGTGATATGGAATTTTCTTTGATGAACAAGGTTGTATGGACCCAATGATCAACTAACCCATAAGCATATGCCATATATGCTGCATTTGTCCTAGGAGCCTTTACAGGTGCCAATTTTGATGTTGTCAATACTTTAAAGAGAGAATTTGATAAACAGAAAGTAGAAATTGTCAATTTGAAAGGGGAATTAGAACAACTCAAGAGGGAACATGAGGCTAAGCATGATGAACTTCAAGTGAAGAATGTTGCTCTTAACAAGAATTGCAAAGATAAAGGACTATTAATGCCACTTTGGTTCAGAAGATTGCATTGTTAGAGAAGCAGTGTGAAGATGCAACTGCAAATGCAACTTCATCTTTGTTTTCCAAGTTTTCTGAGGAAGAATTTAAAGAGCTTTCCATTTGAACTAACAAGGAGTACCATGATTTGGTATGTGAATTATTTAAAACTCTAGATAATATATATGAAAATCACATGGATTTTGACAGGATGTCTGTTGTTCTGGAAGACCTAGTTGAGAAGAGACAACAAGCCTCAAAGGTTTATGATGAGGTCACAGACTGGCAAAGATACATGAAGGAAGAGCCAGATAATGTCACTTTCCTTACCAATTTCTAGTTCAAGAAAGTTAGAACTACATTGAGAGCTTGGGAAGATTTAGATGAAACAATAGCTGAAGCCATAAAGAAAGTACAGGCTATTTGCAACAGAAGATGGTATGTAGCTGATAATATTGTAGATGAATTATCCTTTCTTGCAATGGTGCTTATTGAGAAAGCATGTCCACCTGGACTGATGATCAAGAAAGTGGAGCAACGAAGGGATGAAGAGGAGGAGAAAATCAAGAATCTTGACCACATCAGCATACATGATGTAGATTAGTTGATCAAACAACCATTCATAGTAGAAAGAAAGATCCACATCTACATCTGAGTTGGGCATAAACTGGCTAAGATGAAATTTAATATCATAAGTGAAATTCCTAGATTGGCATTGAAACTGCCAGTTACCCTGATATCGAGGAACTGCTACATATTTGGAGGATGTGGAGAGATTTCTTGGGATATTAGCTTTGTTTAGGTTTCAATCCCCTTTAGCGGGAAATCTATCATTTTTAATGATTGTTTAAGAGGATGATCTCGAATGTATGAAGGACTTTTTTTTACTTTTGGAGGGAGGAAGACTGATACAGGAGATTGAAAAACACCTCTGTTTTTCTTAAGGTTATGTAAATTGTTATAAAATTCTAAATAAATACAGTATTGCTGTTTCTTATCACTTGTATTTGATTTGATCAAATTTCTTTGACAGGTCCTGATTTTCTTGTTCCAAATGATCAGATGGTATTGTGATTTGTTTGTAATTGATTAATGTGTTTGTTCATAATTGAAATATCTCTTGGTTATTGGTCAATATACTGATAGAGATCTAAAGAGTTTATTCTTTAACTATCTTTATCCATTTCTGCAAATGATTCAGTTGTGAAAGTATTACAGCTTATATGTTGGTTTTTCAATTGACATGTGCACATGTAGGTTATTTTGAATGATTTGATCTTAAAGTTTCTATTATTTAATTTTCATTAAATGATTGTGATTTGAGTAAGAATAATATCATTTCATTTACATTTTTATTAGTGTGGTGATTTATTTGTTCTTCTAACACATCAAGATAACATGTATCTGGCCTGATATCCTTCCCAGAGTAGTTTAGATTCAGATTAGGTTTTCTTTTTCCAGTTAGGTTTAAGTTTTCCTTTTCTTTTTATGAACACTTTGTTTTCCAATCTAAGAAATAGATCCTTTGTGGATCAAATTCAACTATAAGCCAGTGGAGGCTACAAAAGTATCCATGGGATATTACTACCCCAAACAGGTCGAGGATAAAGAAATACTTGTGTGGGATTGCTTGAAGCCTTTGGCTGGGTTTTCTCCATTTGTTGCAATCCTTAGGCACCCTTATCAACCACATACACCTCTGGGGCTTCAACAAATGGTGCTAGAAGGAGGGCCATCACATCATGCCTAAAAGAAACACATAGACACCTACTCTAGATAGAGATATGATCATCACTCACAGTCATGCTAGTGCATCTACTTCAAGGGAACAAGTAGCACAAGGTTCAGACATCGTCCCATCCACCCCCACACAAGGACAGAGTGCCCTAGAGAGCATATACGTTCTTGTATCACCTATTCTAGGACCAATCATAGTTGAACAACTGTTGAAGGGTAACTCTGACAATGTAGCTTAAATTAGAAGAAAATACGACGAAGAACGTCTAACCCATAATCTTCCCCAGAGAAATAATCAAAGCAATCTTAACTCTCGAGATTCAAACGCCGAAATGAATCAACCTCTCCCCAGTGAACAATCTACCCTTGGGTTAGATCTAGATTAGCTTTTCCAGGATTCATCTACTCCTTGACCCACCATCCGAACAAGAGGACCACCGGCATCTCCTCCCTCTTCCCCATCTTCTTTGGACCAATCGTCCGATTATGAATCCTCGGCCTCGTCACAGGAACCTGTTCCTATGGCTGATGAAAGACATAAAAGATCTTGTTTGGATGGAGATGTGATATCTATTTTAGGTGATCAACACAAATTGCCTAAAAACCCTAAAAAGTGGCTTCCAAAATTCAATCGAGATGACAAAATTCTTGTGGAAGACCACATAAAATCCTTCATGCAAGCCATAAGACTTAGGAACATCATTCATGAAGACATGGTTTGCAAATTGTTCCCTTAAACCTTCGAGGGAAAATATTCTACCTGGTACTTTTCCTTAGAAGCTAGTTCCATCCCATGTTGGGATGTATTCTCTGAACCCTTCACTCAAAAGTTTGGGTATGACAAAACCCTAGAGGATTTAGTCATAAATCTCTCTTCCATGAAAACTAAGGGGAAAGAAAGAGTCAAATAATACAATCAATGGTTTTAATATTTAAATAATAGGATCCTGAGTATAGTACTCCCTGTTGAGGAGTTATTGGTAGCATATTACATTAAAGGTCTTCCCACCCAAATAGCCATGTGGTTTAAGAGAGCCCATAAGGAGTCCTTAAAAGAAACCTTCTCTGAATCAATACATGTTTAAAGGGACATGTTCTGTCTCAATGACAGCCCTCATTCCACATCTGAACAAGTGTCTACCTCACCCAGGAAAACTGATAGCTCTCCTAAACCCTCTGCTACTAATCAGGATCCGTTCAACATGAGTGAAGTGAAGAAGCCCATCCAAAAAATGTCCAACGAGATGGTAGATATTAAGAATACAAACAATGAAAATCAATCTAATAATCAAGGATTTAATAGGACACCTTTTAAGAGGCCCATCCAACCTCCTCAGAATCTTCCACCTTCAAATCCTAGCAAGGGATTCACCTCATAAGTTATTTTTTCTATTTTGAAATCTTTAGCTGCATGAACACCAGACATTTCTGAGTCCTCTGAAGATCAGTCCACTCAAGATTCACAAACTCCCCAAGAGGAAGAGGAAGATGACCAACAGGTCAGCTCTGTGAGCTTCTTTTCAGAAGAAGAAGAAGAAGAAGAACCTGACACAGTTTTCAACTTACATGCACACAATACCAGGTCTAAAGGTCCACCTCCCCATGAATCATCACCTCCAACAAATACCCCTAGCAAAGGTAAGACTCAAATTCAGAAGGACACCCTCATTCCTCAGCCTGAATACAACTTGGTTGAGGACCTTAAAAGAGTCAAAGTAAACATATCTTTATTTGATCTTCTTAAAATCCCTTCCATAAGGGATTCCTTACCCAAAAGCATGATCGTAAAGCGACCCCAAGAAGCTCAAAATAATAATTTTGATTCTACTCCCTAACCAAACCATCCAAAACTTGCAATCAAGGGCACTCCTCCCTTCTTACTTACCTTTGAAATCGTTAACATGAACGCGCATAACTATATGGTAGACTCAGGTGCTTCATCTAATGTTATGCCCCTTTCTATGTCTAAGAAGCTCAATGCTACCTGGGAAACCTGTCCTATTCAAATTGTGCAATTAGATAGATCCAGGGTTAAAGTTGTGGGGAGACTGAGGAACGTTCTTCTCAAATTATCTGCAGATCCTCAGATTCATCAGACTATCGACATTGTGATTCTAGATATTCGAGATACTTATGGTATGTGGCTGAGTCAGGATTGGTCAGAGAAATTAAAAGGTTACTTTGCTACGGATCGGTCCCACCTGTGGTTGCCTCTTAACGGGAAGCCTATCAAGCTCAAAGTTGAAAAGGAACCATTCATGAAACAAACTATAACTGATCTCGATGGTTCCAATGAATCTGTATCCTTCTTTAATAATCAAATTGAACATTTCACATTTGAAAATTTCATTGGAGACTTCCCTGCTGATGTCTCAAAAACAGAAAATGAGAAGAAACACTCTTAGATAACTCATCTTACATTTGTCCCATTTTCTAGCACTATTGTTCATAATGTATATAATGTAAATACCAATTTCAGAATTGATCCTATAGTTTGGACCTTGTTTTTTGATGGGTCCAGGACAAATGAAGGAGCATGCATAGGATGTGTGCTAATTGATCCGAAAGGAATCAAAACAATGAGCACATGCAGGTTGGAATTTGAATGCACCAATAACGTCGCTGAGTATGAGGCATTGGTCCAAGGACTTAGATAAGATATCAATATGGGAGCTAAAGCAATTGAATGTGTAGAAGACTCAGAAATCATAGTGAAATAGATATGCAATCAAATACACTGTTTGTCTCCATGCTTAGTGAATTATCAGAAACTGATCAAGAATATGACTAATTCCTTTTCAGCATTTAACATTAAATACATCCCTAAATCATAGAACTTTGATGGAGATTTGTTAGCTAATACTGCATCCAGACTAATTCCCCGTAAAGGTTTGTCTCCACAAACTTTCTCCATTGAATTGATGTACAGGTCTTCAATACAAGAAAATGTCACAAGTTGGAAAGTGTTCGATAACAACCAACATATACTGGACTTTCTTGTCATCCCAGGACACGTTTTCAGGTATGGCTATTGATGAAACCAACCATGAGAAGTCTTTATTTGACCCTTCCAATATTATCCCCAAGTCTGTCATTAATCTAGGAAAGTTTTACGACTTACAAGATAAATTCAGACAAACCACCAACTGCAAAACCCAAAGCTCAACCCTTAATTTTTCCCTTGTCAATCTGGGAACAAAGCAAGAATCCTAATGTATCAATATTGGAATTCATTATTCATGTCACGAACGAAGAAAATTCATTAGACTGTGCAGGGCATTTAAAGATGTTTTTCACCTGGACATATGATGAATTCAGAACTTTTGACACTACTGTCATGCATCCCAATATCCCTATGAAGCCTGAAGTAAATCCATATCAACAGAAGTTGAGGAAAATACACCCCAATATAGAACCTTCTGTGAAGAGAGGACTCGATAAGTTGCTCTCAGACATGATAATCTTTCCCATCAGGCACAAATAGTGGATAGACAATTTGGTACCTGTTCGCCAGAAGAATGGGGAAATCAGGCTTTGTGTAGACTTCAAAAACCTGAACCGGGCTTCTGAGAAAGATAACTATCTTGTTCCTCCAATGGAGTAGATTCTTCAGAAAGTAGGTGGATCTGAGATGTTTTTGTTATTATATGGTTTTTCAAGTAACAACCAAGTCCTGGTTGCACCCGATGATCAACTCAAAAACTTCTTCCACACCCTGTGGGCAACATTTGCATATAGACAAATGCCATTTGGTTTAATAAACATAGGATCCACATTCCAGAGAGCTATGGACATATATTTTTGAGGCTTGATCCATGATTCCGTCGTTTTTTATTTAGATGATGTAACAATTTACTCTAAGAAATGACAATATTATTTATCTGCTGGTATTCGAGAGATGCAGAAGATTTGGCATTTCCCTCAACCCCAAGAAGTCCATCTTTGCGGTAACAGAAGGTAAGTTGTTGGGTTTCATAGTCTCGAAGGAAGGTATGATCATTGATCCAGAACACTATGAAGAAATCTCCAAGATCGACCTCCATAACTCTCGTAAGGAAATGCAGTCATTCTTGGGTAAGATCAATTTTGTTCGTAGATTTGTTCCAAATTTTCCTCAAGTTGTTAAACATCTGCAATTTCTCGTCAAAAAAGATGTACCATTCAAGTGGTCTGATGAACAAAAGAATGCAATTACTGAAATTTGGAAAGCCATAGCAAAAGCACCTACTCTTATTTCACAAGATTTCAGTAAAGATTTTATATTGTACACATTTTCTACTGACTTTTCTTTTGCAGCTGTCGTAACACATAAAAATTATGAGGACGTCGAGATCCCCATTTCCTTCATGAGTTCGACATTAAAAGGTGCTAAACTCAATTACTCCTAGGTTGAAAAATAGGCCTACATAGTACACAAATCTGTAAAACATTACAGGCTTTACCTTTTGAAGTCAAGGACTAAGGTGATTGTCCCGTATGCGGTTGTTCACAATGTCCTCGTCCAAAAGGAGTTGGGAGAAAAGAGAGCTCACTAGATGACCACCCTTCAAGAATATGATCTAGAGATCAAACATATGAATATTGTCATAGGACAAGGTTTGTGTCAGCTCACTTCCCAGTCAAATGACCCTGAAAATCAGAAAACTAATTGGGAATGGGAAGAGGTTACTCCTACAGGTTTTTTTAATGCACTTGAAATTGTGGCATCTGAATGGTATGATCACATCAAGTTCTTTATTCATAATGGGTTTTCTCCTGAAACAATTGATCCCAAAAAACATAGAGCATTAAGGATGAAATCAGATCCTTATTAGCTTATTGATAATGTTCTATTTAGGAAGAATTATGATGGGGTGTTTCTTAGATTCCTGGAAAAGGATCAGACTGATGAATTCTTGTTTCAATTCCATGCAGGACCTAGAGGTGGAAATTTCTCAGGTGATACAATGGCTCACAAAATCATCAGGGTAGGATACTATTGGCCTACCCTATTCAGTAGGATGCCCACGCGTTTTTTAGGAGATGTGATCCTTGCTAGAAGTTTGCTAGCAAAGTCAAGAAACCTGCTTTCCCTTTGCAGGAAGTAGTAGTCCAATTTCCATTTCAATAGTGGGGATTGGATTTTGTTGGACCCATCAATCCCGTATCCTCATTACAGCATAAATACATATTGACATCCATTTACTATTTTACAAGGTGGGTCGAAGCAGCCCCTTTAAGACTATGCAATGCAAACCAGGTAATTTCCTTCCTTGAGAATCATATAATCACCAGGTTTGCCACCCCCAAGTATCTTGTTTTGGACAATGCCTCATACTTCCAATCCATTGACTTGACTAGCTATGCCCTAGAAAAGGGGTTCAAACTTAAGCTTTCTACTAATTACTATCCTTAGGGAAATGGGCTTGCGAAATCCTCAAACAAAAAGTTGATAAGAACCCTTAAAAAGACAGTGGCTTCACATCATAAAAATTGGCACACGCAACTTTACTATGCTCTTTGGGAAGATCGAATCACCCAAAAGGAAGCCCTTGGTAACTCCCCATATTGCCTTGTTTATGACAAGGAAGTTGTCCTTCCAGCTAATCTCACCATTCATTCCTTGCAGTTGGCCCAATCCATCCAGGAGAGTAACTCTTCCCCATTATAGCAGAGTATTGATTCTATGCTCAAGTTAGAAGAAAATATAGAGAAAGCCAAGAGTAAATTCTACCAACATCAACAGTTGGCTAAGAAATGGTTTGACGAGAGGTCTTCCTCAGATAGAGATTTCTCAGTGGGAGATTTAGTGTTGAGATGGGAAAAACAACACAAGGACAACAAAGAGTACACCAAGTTTCAATGAATTTGGCTAGGACTATTCATTGTTATAGAAAATATTGGCCCTAGTACTATTCGACTGCAAACACTGGAAGGGGTCATTGACACTTATCCAGTGAATGTTTTCCTCCTCACGAAATATTTTGTTTGAAATTTTTTTTAAGCCCTGTATATAGGTTTGTTGTGTTACTTTCCTTTTTATTTTATGAATGTTTGCTTGATATTGGTAATTTTTAGCAGTCTCTACACATTTGGCATTAATGAGCAATCAGTTTTCCTCAACATTTAATACTCTCAACCGAAACAGATTTGTCAGTTTCTATCTTTTCTAACTCATATCAGGATCTATTATATCTGAATGATAACCATATTCGCAGAATTTTATATTAATGCTCTCTCATCCAGGTTAATATATTCTACATACCTTACTCTGATGATGATAGTCATGAAAGAAAAGGTTCATTCTGTCTAAGGTCTCATTAGAGCACTGCGACATATCTTCATAACTTGGTCAGTCTTACTCTTTGGAATTCAATTATGGACATACATTTTATTATGTGGATTGCAAGATGAGGGGTCTCATCATGAGCCAACTCTGTAGGTTCATTGGTGTTAAGTGGAATGACATCCTTGAGATATAATATGGAGGGATGGCTTCCATATTTTTGAAATATGGGAGATCCTATCACAGGCCGACCTATTCATGATCTGCGGAGCATCAGTGAGTAGTGCTGCTATTATGTGGACACCAATCCATGGTGGTGTCTTGTATTCCACATACAAAATAAAACCCCATTTATTCCCAAACAAGAGAATATTGTGCATTAGGACGAGGGGAGCCTATCCAAGGCCAGCCTCACTATGACCATAGGCTTGATCTTGGACCAAAACTATCGTCATATGGTTCCCAATCCATGGTAGTTGCTTTTGGCCATATAGCTAGAAGACAAGAGGTCTCCTTACCGAGCCGAATTGTTCAGTTTCTAGGTTAGGTTTGTGGATGGAAATGATCACCAGAACATGGGGCAGTGGTCCTATGTCAATGCAATCTTATTGTTTTCCTTAGAAAAAAAAAAGGGAAAAGGAATAAATGATTTTTTCAGTGGCCTCTATGTGAAAACCCAAAAGTGGTAAAATTCGGACCCTAGGTTCAGCATTAAACTGCATGCCTATGTCAGCCTAAGTTCAAATGATGCCGATCCCCCAATTACATCTGACTTAGAGTTGCATCTTTTTAAAATGTCTGTTGATGGAAGTGCATTAATAATCTTGGTAATTATTTGTTGGTTACATTCATATGTTAACATTTCTTGGGAGTTAATAATTCGTCTACTAACAGGTTTGAATGGAAAAGGTTATTGTTTTGCAGAGATAACCGGTTCTTCCATCCATTCACAATTTGTTGTAGTTACAATAGATCCCATGTTATTTTGACATGGGAGCCCAATCACACATACGAAGGTAACTTGGTAAGATCCTGAGTCACCTTATGGGATTCTATTAGATTTTTATTTGACTTTTGGGATTCCCTAACTTAACCAAATTTCCAAAAAAATCATGCTTGATTTGTTCGTTTTAATATGTGGAAAGATAGTTTGTTTGGAATTGTTTGTGATCCTATAGCCCACATCCCACAACCCACAAGTTGAATAATGTGGGATTTTTTTTAGTGTGATATTTCAAACTTCCTCTAACTGAAGCCTGCATCCCGCAAAATGTAGAATGCGAGATGCAGGAAATATTTTGAGATATGTTTTGATCAACCCGCATCCCACAAAGCGTGGGATTCAGGATGTGGGGATGTCGTTTGTTTTTTTTGGGTTGTGTGTCTCCACAACTTGCATCCCACATCCCGTAAAATGTGGAATGCGAGCTGTGGAGCAGATTAAATAAACTCTTGCTATTTTGCAATTTCACATCCCTCATCATGCATCCTGTAAAATGCAGAATGTGGGTTGCAAAATGATTAATAATTTTTTATTTCATGTTTCCCCCCCCATCTTGCAAAACCTAATCCTGACCATTCTTTTCACCCTCATCCTATGGTCTATATTATTTCCTGCAAATCATAAATATGGTGGTCTAATTTATGATTTCTTTACTATTTTACCACTGTAATTTGCTCTACTGCGTGACTTTACTTTTAGATTTTACCAAGCAATTTCGAGAGTGTTCACTACGGTTTTAGCTTGGTTATCAAGTCGCCTTTTCACAATTTGAATTGTTGACTGTGATTCCTTTATAATTCAATTTTAATTTTCAGTTCAAGCATTCAAACATGACATGGCAACATCCAAAACTCCCCGAATTACCAAGTGTAAAAACCTCCAGAAAGACATGCTTACCAGGCACCCAAATTTTGGTTTCTTCTCTTATACAAGTTAGATTGGTACCGAGTTTATTCCATCTTTGATAACAATAAAATTTTAGACTTTCAAGGTGTCCAAATTGTTAATGAAAGAATTAGGGATTCTATCCTGCATATGATTGCTGCAAGACCGGCTATCCTCCCTTACAATGATGCAGTCAAGTGGATTATAGACCACACTAATCTGAAAGACCGTTCCTTTAACACAAGTACTGGAATGCAATTGGCCAATTTCTGGTCTGAAATGTTTGTGGGAATTTATGCCCTTAAACCTTTTAGGCAGCTCCTCGATGCAGAATTTTTTAAAAATACCAAGTCTAGGTTCAATTTTGACCAAATACTGAAATCTTGGATGGATGAACCATGCAAGTTTTCCCAGAGGAAAGACAAACTTTACCCAATTGAATGGTTCAAGGCACCTTACTCCCTGCTTGCAACAATGTTGTGCAAGCTTTACGATCTCCCCAACTGTTCTTACTTCAAGGAAGAATGGGCCCCCATTGCTCACCATGTGATAACTACCAAAGAGTCTTTCCCTTGGGCTTCAATCATGTCACTTGAAGTTAGAAATGCCATACAAGAATTCCAAAAGGCTACTTCTAGGAAGAAGCCCATTTTTTATCTTTCTGCCTTCATTGTGGATATTTTTAGTGCCGAGTTCCGTTACCCCAATATGGGATGGAGTTGGATGTTACTGGCCCCACCTATGCATATTTATCATTCTGAGTTCTGGGATACCAATTATGCAACCATGTTTTATGATATATGTAAGAGTTTCCTTGGCTGGGTCTATTTCCTAATTTTCAACAAAGAAGCTCCTGCATTCTCACCTGAAGCCAAAACCCTCATAGCCACTATGGGAGATTGGTATGTTGGTGAATCATTCACCTATATTAGTGTTTTTGGTAGCAATGCTGGCCATATGATTCCTAAGGTTGTGCCAGACAGGTTGGTCTTTGAAGAGATCTCATTTCAAACAGTCACATAGGGGATTTATAAGAAGTGTGTTGCACCTAAGAGGAAGGTTTGGCCCAAGTTTCCTATCACACTTGGATCCTTGAGCATACCTACTTCTACTAGGGAATCATAGCTCAGTGACCACATAGTGTCACTAAAACTTGGTTTTTCTAGTAAAAGCAAGCATGATCCCAAGGGGATTATTGATTCCTAGCTCAAACAGAAGCACTTTAAAACAGGCTACACTCATGAGGAAACTCTAGATGATTTCATCTATCAGGGTTGATAATTTTTTTGAAGTCTTGGTAAGGGAAAAAAGAAAAGAAGAATAAAGTCATATCCTACAATACCAAAAATAAATCAGGGACATAGTTCGACATTACAGGTCTATGGAGTTAGACATTCATGAAAAGGTAATAAAAGACAGGGAATAAAAGGAAGCTCAAGCTGCAGCAAAGGAGGATCTAGTAGTAAAAAATGCATCCATTAGAAGGAGTTCAGACATAAGTAAATGGAAAGATCACATGGAATAAATTCCACACACATCTATTGAGCAATAGGTCAAGGCCTATTTGCATACTTTTGAGGAGATCAAACAAAGATTGAGCAAAATGACTTCTGCACTAGACACTTAGGAAGTTGCAACCTCTCAGCCAGCTAAAGTTGCTCAGGTGACCACGGTGGTTGAAAAGACTCAATATGAACAAACCCAGGTTGATGAGAAGCCTTTCAAAAGGTTGAAGATATCCATCCCTGTTTCTACTATAGACTTGACTCATTCAAAGGAAGAGGATGAAAGGATTTCCCCTATTCCTGTTACTGTTGAAACTGGAAATGGTAATGATTTACAGAGTTTTACTAATTTATTTAATGGTAGCAATGAAAAATATTCATCACCTCCTCCACAACCACAACCTTCTTCCCAGTCTGGCCCATCCTCTTCAACGTTACTTCTCTCATCAATTATAGCTTTATCTTCATTATCTACTGGTTCTACTGTCACACCTTTTATCTCCCAGCTTTACCAAGATGCCACTTGTCTTCCTAAATCTATTGCACATGTTTCTATGGATATGCCCATTCCTTCATCTATTATCCCACCAATTTTCAAAATCCCATTGCATATTCCTTCATTCAGCTCAGTTTCATCCCCTGTGCCTAAGAAAACATCAGTAGTTTCACCATCATTACTAAAGGCTACTTCTTTGCAAGTTTCATCTATTGAAACTTCTATTCCTGACCTATCTTCAGCCTGTAAAGTAACTCTTGCTCTGAATGTTACTTCTTCTCCATCCACCTCTCATATTACTATGACCATACCCTCTCACACCACAACTAAAACCTCTTTTGTGATATCCACAGGCATTAATGTATCCCCCATTAATGAGATGAGGGATGAATTCAATGAAGATTTTGTGATATCCCTAGGAGAATATCTATACAGTAAAGCTAATAAATTGGTAGTGAAGAAGGGTAAGAAGAGGGGAAGGGATCAAAGTGATATCGACTTTTCATTGATGAACGCAGTTGTATCGACCCAACAATCAACTGACCCACATGCATATGCCACAGATGCTGCATCTATCTTAGGAGCCTTTATAGGTGCCAATTTTGATGCTGTCAATACTTTAAACTTATAATTTGATAAACAAAAAGCATAAATTGTTAGTTTGAAAGGGGAATTGGAACAGATCAAGATGGAACATGCGGCTAAGCATGATGAACTTCAAGTGAAGAATGTTGCTCTTAATGAATAATTGCAAAGAGAAAGGACTGTTCATGCCACTTTGGTTCATAAGATTGCATTGTTAGAAAAATAGTGCGAATATGCAACTGCAAGTGCAGCTTCATATTCGTTTTCCAAGTTTTCCCAGGAATAATTTAAAGAGATTTCCATTTGAAATGATAGGGAGCACCATGATTTGGTATGTGAGTTATTTAAAACTCTAGACAATATATATGAAACTCACATGGCATTTGACAAGATGTCTGTTGTTCTGGAAGACTTAGTTGAGAAGAGATAGCGAGCTTGAAAGGATTATGATGAGGTCATAGATTGGCAAAGATACATGAAGGAAAAGCATGATAATGTCACTTTCCTTACCAATTTCTAGTTCAAGAAACCTAGAACTATTTTGAGAGCTTGGGAAGATCTAGATGAAACTATAGCTGAATCCATAAAAAAAGAACAGGCTATTTGCAGCAAAAGATGGTACGCAGTTGATAATATTATGGATAAATTATCCTTTCCGAGAATGGTGCTTATTGAGAAAGCATGTCCACCTGGAATAATGATCGAGCGAGTGGAGCAACGAAGGGATGAAGAGGAGGAGAAAATCAAGAAGCTTTACCACATCAGCATACATGATGTAGACCAGTTGATCAAACAACCATTCGTAGTAGAAGGAAAGATCCACATCTACATCCGAGTTTGGCATAAACTGGCTAAGAATGAAATTGAAGATCATAAGTGCAATGCCTAGATTGGAATTGAATTTGCCAGTTACCCTGATATTGAGGAACTACTATGTATTTGTAGAATGTGGAGAGATTTCTTGGGATATTAGCTTTGTTTAGGTTTTGATCCCCTTTAGGGGGGAATCTATTATTTGTAATTATTATTCAAGAGGATGATCTTGAATGTATGAGGGAATTTTTTTTACTTTTGGAGGGAGGAAGACTGATACAGGAGATTGAAAAACATGTCTGTTTTTCTTAATGTTATGTAATTTGTTACAAAATTATGAATAAATATAGTATTTTTGTTTCTGATCTCTTGTATTTGATTTGATTAAATTTCTTTGACAGGTCCTGATCTTCTTGTTCCAAATGATCAGATGGTACTATGATTTGTTTGTAATTGATTAATTTGTTTGTTCATAATTGAGATTTCTGTTTGTTATTGGTTAATACACTGATAGAGATCTAAGGAATTTATTCTTTAACTATCTTTATCCATTTCTGCAAATGATTCAGTGGTGAAAGTATTACAGCTTATATGTTGGTTTTTCAATTGACATGTGCACATGCAGGTTATTTTGAATGATTTGATATTAAAGTTTCTATTATTTAATTTTCATTAAATGGTTGTGATTTGAGCAAGAAGAATATCAGTTCATTTACGTTTCTGTTAATGTGGTGATTTATTTGTTCTTTGAACACATCAATTCAACCTGTATCTAGCCCAATATCCTTCACAAAGTAGTTTAGATTTAGATTAGGTTTTCTTTTTCTAGTTAGGTTTAAGTTTTCCTTTTCTTTTCATCAACACTTTGTTTTCCAATCTGGGAAACAGATCCTATGTGGATCAAATTCAACTATAATCCAGTGGAGGCTACAAAAGTATCTGTGGGAGATTACTATCCCAAATAGCTTGAGGAAAAAGCAATACTTGCATGGGATTTCTTGAATCCTTTTGCTGGGTTTTCTCCATGTGTTGCAAGCCTTAGGCACCCTTATCAGCCACATAGACCTCTAGGGCTTCAACAAACCTAAATGATAAACAGAGAGGAGCACTAAGTAGGCTACAACACTTTGTAGGAAATCTAATGAGTAGATATATAATGATGTTAGTTCTTTGAGATCCTATAGAGTGTATGCTTGGTTGCTCTATAGGTTCCAAATATTTAGGTTCCTCATCAGATGCTTCACTATATGAATCATATATGGGGTCCCCAAAACTATGGTTATTTATTTTAAATATAACATCCAACTCTTCATGAAATGGATAAATGCATGCATTTTCCATCTCATTATCAAACAAGGGTTTGCCTACAAAATATTCCTCATTAGAATCTCAACAATATGGGCCATCTAATTTACATTCTTGGGATGAGGTAATATAACAGGAGAATGGGTTATTTCATAAATAGGGCCTTCTTTGAAGGAATATTCATGGATTTTTTCAAGGTCTTGATTTTCTAGAGGGTAGACTGGATCCTCAATAGATTCCTCATTAAGAATAGGATCCCATATCTCGTATAACAACTTGAGAATATATACAATTGAGTATCCACCCTTACTAAGAATCCATATATACCAATTTCTTATGTCAAGTTTTTGCAAGATAAGATATATATTGAGCATATTCATCTTAATATCCTCAGGGCCACATTAAACCTTGGAAGAGATTCAATATGTAATTCCACATGATACCTAGTAGATTCCTATTGCCATGGAATTTCGGATTGAGTTCCTCCCATCTATCATTATGAAATTGATTAGGATACCCCAAGATTTCCAAGAAACCCAATTGAATCTTCTCTGAAGTGCTAGGTTATGCACTACAGAGTAGAACTGAAGAGGTTAAAACATCCACTCTACAGGATCTCCAAGAACTAACATAATTATTTGTCCATTACTATAAAGAAGATGTACTATAATATTTTCCTGGACTTGTTGATTTCACCGTTAAGTTGAACCTAAATGATAAATAGAGAGGAGCACTAAGCAAGCTACAAAATTTTGTAGGAAATTGAATGAGTAGAGATATAATGTCTGCAGCAGTATGCATACATCCATCAGTTTAATTATGTTAGTTCTTGAAGACCTTGTAGAGTAAATGCTTCGTTTCTCTATCGGTTGCTTCTTGGAATATTTTTTTTTTTTGTAAACTATTGTACTTTCTCGGCAGAATCCCTTAAGTTTTCATCAATAGAATTCATACATGTAGAATTCAATAGAAGTCACAACATCTTTTTGAAGCCTAATATACATAATTCTGTGGACCTTTTCGAAGATAATTTTTCACACTTTTAAATGGATAACAACATGTTAATGATAATTCTAGGAAGTGATAAAAATCATAAGACATAAGTAAAACTTCACCCTGAGTACTTTTAATCCTGGGAAATGATTAAGCATTTCATGTGTGTCTGGCTAGTCCATCCACCCTCTTCCCTAAGTCGCTCAAATTAATTCTCAACAAACCACAGAAAAATAATTTTGGGTGCAATCTCAGCATAAATAACATCAGTCCTGGGTTTGTTGCAACCGTGGAGAAGGCACCCTAGGCATAAAAAAGGGACTACTGTGCACATTTAGGAAAATTGGAGTTCCATATAATGATGAAGCTACAAGTAAGGTGATGAGAAGCAATTGGTGGCTACCCTAATCAAGTCAATCCTTCAACAATATACCTCAGGTGGGGCAGATCATTGATGTATCTCAAGATACTATCAACAACAATAACATCCAGCTTCAACCCTGTCACAAAGAATGGAAACCTTGTTTCAATAGTTAAAAAGAAGTAGGTCAGATTGATTCTCTTATTATGAAAGAAGGTAGGCCAGATTGATGGTTGTAATCCTAAATTTTGTTGAAGATGTTAATCCAACAAAATGGCCATTTTGATTTTTCCACCACTTAATTTACGGTTATTCCCCTCGGGCTTTGAAATTTTTTTGATGCAATTTATGTAACTTTGATTCTTCAAATTCATGATATAGCAAGCCTTGGGCGTACACATTTTGTATGTACCTCAAATGATAGTTGGATTGTGCAATAAACTTGTCCCAATATCCTAATTTGACCATGAGGTGCTTAGTTCACTGGAAATTGGGTTAGGTAATACTTGGCCATTAATGGACAATCATGAATATTATGATTTATGATTTGGGTCTTGAAGCAAGTACTAGGTATTTTGATGTCCTCCATTTGTTATTTGAACATTTTATGTCAATTGTCACTGTGTCTAATTTTTGTTTTCCCCTCTTACATTTAACACAAGAAGATGACCTTTGTGGTTTAGACAGTTGGTTAGCTTTAAAATTATTCCTTGGTGTGAGTGATCTTTGATGTTTCCTTGCCCTTTTTCCATCCCCTTGGTTTACAAAATCAAACTATTCTTCATATGTTTGTAGAATATTTCTCTTGATTTGATTGAAGCTCCTAGTACATATAATAGATTGTTCTGTTGGTAGAGACTGTTGAAGATTAAAAATGTTTAATTTATCCCCAGACAATTATAGTGAACCTATATGTGGTGTTGAAGAAGCTAACCTCAACCTATTTGATGATGGAGTAAAGAAGGACAAATTCAAGCTTATCTTCTGGAATCCTTCTATATGTGCTTAATAATCTCAACACAAACCAATTGATGCCTCTCTCGAAGAGTCTAGAAGACTACAATTTGTTTCAAACCTCAAATTTGTGAAAACGACAACAATATCTTACACAAATGATAGGAAATAATAAAAGATAAACAATCATTATAGTCACTTAAAACATAAAGCATAGAATCTAACGATAAAGAAAATGATGGTGTTCTTGTTGACCACATTAGGTTAATCTATTTCTCCTTGATGAGTGATCACAAAAGGATAAGAACTCGGGTCAATGTTGGAGGTGAACCAAACCATTTGCTAATTTTTATCCAAGTGGAAAGAGAGGAAAGGTCCAAAATCCATTCAAGTTTAATATGGTTGGTTGGAGAAAAATACTTTGTCAGATTGATCAAAGTAGAATGCAAGCCATTTAATGCCACCCTATTAGGAAATTGACAAGAAAATAGTACAGGATGAACACCATTAGCATCACTTGAAACACATATCATAGAAATAAATGATAAAGAGAAAAGGCAACAATATCTTTAGGTAAGTGTTTTGAGCCTTGTATCACTATATTTAGAAGACAATTTCAAAGGATTCATCAAATCATTGAGGAAGGCATGATACAGTTAATTTAAGAGCCTTTTGATTTGTGCAGAATAGTCTTTTTTGGTATTTTCTACTATGGGATTTCCTTAGGGTTTCCTTAGGGTTGAAAATTAGTATGGGAAAACAAGTTATCATTGCCTTAGGGTTGAAAATTAATATGGGAAAACAAGCATCATCATGACAAGCTAAAAGGAATAAATCAACAAATATTACATAATGATATAAATGTATTTAAAACATTATTTTCATTCCTGAATGTGCCAAGTAGCACATATGGAAATGTCCACTTTTCACCACCATGGATTAGATAAATATATATGATTGTTGTAGGTTACCACTGGGAAATATGCCTCCAAGAATGCATGTAGCAGCTGGTTTGATTTCTTCCATTATTGTGGTGGTACCTATTTGAAATCTCCCAACTCTGTTCAATTTGGCGTTGCCTTAGGGTTGAAAATTAATATGTTAATTTTATACAATAAATTACTCTCCAATATTGTATTAAATATGGGATGGAACATTGTAAAATCATATTTCCAAATCAACACTACCTTCTATGGTTCCATATTCATCTACAGGGTAGAACTTGTGACATGAAGATACATACTAGATCGGCATAAAACTGTGTTGCTTTGAGCGATATGGGTGAAAAATAGAATACTACAAATCAATGATAAGTTAGGGATAATTTTCATTATAGAAGGACCTTTGGGTAGGCATAATAGGGCATCAATTCATCCTCCATTGGAGTCCTTCAACCATTCATCTCTCTCCCCTTCGTTCGTAGGTCTCAAAATATTTACTTTGGGAACAAATTACTTATACAGTTCGATCAAAGCCATCAACTGTGCAAGATGTTGAAAGTAAGGATATTTTTTCATGTTTCACTTTTTTTTGTCAGAAGGAAGATTGAAAAGTTAGGAAGTACCAAAGATAGACATTATATGCACGTGGACTTAATGTAGGGAGAGAAGTCATGTCTACTTTTTTGTTCTTGAATGGGAGCAATGATGAAACCACAATAGTGGTTTATAAATGGATATTTAATAACAATGGGAAGATTCATGAGTTAGTCATAAGACATTCTATTGTACTATTGATTAAATCTACAAATATTATTGTTGAAAGGGGGTTAGGCCAGTAATAAGAACACCTATATCCAAATACACAACCACCATAATTGCTCCAATATTCTACACGTCATCATACTTGCTATATGTGATTTATGTTTCTAACATATTTACATGTAGGAATATATTAAACCCACTCACAACTTAGGATAAAATAATTAAACATTATTTGATTAATTATTCACCCACTAGCTTAATTAGTTGGCATCCACTTGCACCTTAAAGTCAATACATGCCATCTATATCCTAGGAATGATTTATTTCCAATTCTGGGTTGATCTTGACCACCTTTTGACCATCTAGAATTAGTATATAGGACTTTACAACAGATTCTTATTTATTCTGCTTTTTTTGCTTTTCCTGCTTTTCTATGGATAAGATAAAAGCTAGTCAACTAGGAAACTGGGAGCTTTTGTTTCCAACCCATCCTACATTATTTTTTCTCCATTTTCTAGTATTATCATGTTATTTCCATCTCCTTCACAACTCACTCATGATTTTTCCAACTCGTGAGGTCCTTGATAGATTTAGTAAGTGCTTTATCCACCTATGGGGGTTTTGCTATATTTTGGTAAGTCAACCTTTTTGAGCCTTAGGAGTTGTTTCCATAAAATTATATTTTCCTATGAGAGAAGTACTATTTATGTACACTATTATTCATCATTATTAAATGGAATGATACACACCAATATTCATCTCTTCATTCATGTGATTCAGTCTCTTTTCTTCTCTCTATTTTTCCTGTGTATGCTTGTGAGAATTATTAGTAGCAAGATCTATTTCCTATGCTTATTTTTAGCATGATTGCACATAGAATTGATCTATTATTTCTACATGGTATCAGAGCTACAAGTTTGATCAAGTTCTACAGAGTTGAGGAGCGCTTCCAGTCTCATATCCCTCTCTGAAGAAGAGTTTGTCTAGCTTACAAGATTTTCTCCTAGTTTGTTTTGCAGGTTGCAGAGAGTATCTCTTAGAGCATATCAACAACTTCAATATGGATTCAAATGTTCCTCTACTATATCCTTTCAACTATGCTGATTGGAAGCCAAAGATGAGTGCATACTTGAAGAGGCAATGTCTCTTTGATGTCTCCATTGGTGCATTGAGTGAGCCTGATTCTTATGAAGAAAATATCGATTGACTAAATAATTGTGATAGATATTATGGAATTATGTGTTTGGAAATGTCTCCAAATATATATCATCTCATATATTCTATTGAATTTCCATTTGAGCTTTGGAAAATTTTGGACAAAGTTTTTGGTTTGCAGGAAATTGAAAATGAAGCATGGAGCGAACCTAGCATCTCCTCTTGTTCTCTCTCTCAAGATTTCTTGGCCTCTACATTCTCTAATGAATTTGATAATGATGAATAAGTTTTTCATATAGTTCATGTTGCTGCTACCCTCATTGATTCGAATGCTTCCTCCTTCAATGAAGAAGCAAATATTGAAGAGCCATCTTTTTCTGTGTCTCTTGAAGGTGAATTTTCTTCTTGTGATACTATTGATGAAAAAGAAGTAACATATGGATCTGATGCTGATATTGATTATGATACTATAACCCATTAATTGTTCTCTAAATCTCCTATCTTATATTCTGAGATCTATGTGCCAGATTCTTCACACCTCTTGCATACCTCTCTCATTGATGGTGCGCAACCCAGTGACTTCCATGATGTTTGCTTAGCCACATCAAGCCTTATTTGTTTCATAGCACTTACCTTAATTGATCTCATGTGCTTCAAAATATCCTCCTTTTTTATTGGAATCAATACTCATATCCTTCTTGAAGATTGTGAACATCTCATTCTTTCCTCCTTTCATATAGAGGATTCATTATTAGTGTATTCCCATGAGTCTATTGATATGGTTATACGTGATCCTTTCGATTATGATTTAGAATCATATTTTCAGGTTGATACACATATAATACCACCATACATACCATCTACCATAGCTCTGAATAATCCAAAGACTATACAAATCCCAAGCTCACTAGTTGATTCCTCATTGGTCTCTTATGCAGTGATATTTATCTTACATGGTTTGAAGTCTTTCCTAATTCTCAGTGGCTGGTTATCCATGTCCTTAGTCATATATGGACTGATATTAAACATGTTTGTATCTGTTCTAAATAATTATGGTTTAGATCTTATGCCCATCCATCATTCAGATTTTTACACCTATCGGTTTTCCTCAGTTGCTCATAATTTTCCTAGTCTGGCCCTATATCCTCATGGAGCCATTGAAGCCTTTGTCCTTTCTGTTACATATGATAATATTTCTGATATATCAGAGTTTTATCTGCCTCATATCAGATATATACAGGTGCTACATCATATTGGAAGACTGACATGTGATTCACATCACAATTTTGCAGCTATTCAGGGAATTGGGTGTGAAATAAATTGCCTTATTTTTTGTACTCTTTGGGAAGGAGTATGCACAGATCTCTTTTCAATTTCATATTATGTTTGTAAATAAGAGTTTGAGAGAAGAAATAATCATTCAGATAATGCTCCTACTTCATCAGTTGATGAAATGCAAGGAGTCTCTCCTCTTCCTTCTTGCAGGTTCTACACTCCAGCGCATGATCATGGAGTTCATGATTTCTTCAGGAAGTCCTTCATCCAGAAGCAGTTCAGTCAGATCCTTAAAGTGAAGATGAAGATATTTTGAATACATATTTAAAATTTTGTTTCTTTTCCTATCTTGAGGGAGGATTTTCCCCATGTGGTTTTGCCTCTTTCCTCACTTTTCTGGACATAATAATTGTTAAAGGGTGACCATAGCCTTGTTGCTGGGCCCTATATGCATCCATATGCATCCATATTTTTTGTCACGCCATCATAAATTCATACTTATATGGGTGTGTATGAATATATTAAACCCACTCACAACTTAGGATAAAATAATTAATCATTATTTGATTAATTATTCACCCACTAGCTTAATTAGTTGGTATCCACTTGCACCTTAAAGTCAATACATGCCATCTATATCCTAGGAATGATTTATTTGCAATTATGGGTTGATCTTGACCACCTTTTGACCATATAGAATTAGTATATAGGAATTTATAGTAGATTCTACTTTATTCTGCTTTTTTTGCTTTATTTTGCTTTTTATGCTTTTCCTGCTTTTCTATGGATAAGATAAAAGCTAGTCAACTAGGAAACTGGGAGCTTTTGTTTCCAACCCATCCTCCTTTAGTTTTTCTCCATTTTCTATGATTATAATGTTATTTCCATCTCCTTGAAAACTCACTCATGATTTTCCCAACTCGTGAGGTCCTTGATAGATTTAGTAAGTGCTTTATCCACCTATGGGGGTTTTGCTATATTTTGGTAAGTCAGCCTTTTTGAGCTTTATGAGTTGTTTCCATACAATTTGATTTTCATATGATGGAATTACTATTTATGTAAAATATTATTCATCATTATTAAATGGAAGGATACACACCAATATTCATCTCTTCATTCATGTGATTCAGTCTCTTTTCTTCTCTCTATTTTTCCTGTGTATGCTTGTGAGAATTCTTAGTAACAAGATCTATTTCCTATGCTTCTTTTTAGCATCATTGCACATATCATTGATCTATTATTTCTACATTCCAGAGACATGAAAGCATTGGTGACCAAGCATAATTCCCACCCATGTATATTTCCAAATCCTTCAGGAACACCCATGTATAATACATTATATAAATATTTGTGAGCATATCATAGTGCCCATGTATAACATGATATTTTGTGAGCCTACACAATACATGTTATGAAAAGGCATTGCAAGCAATAAGTGCAAATGGAGACTTGTATGTTACTAAAAGAGGGGCATGCATTAGAATTTTTAAGGCATACATTAGAATTGTTTAGAGTTTCTAATGTACTGTTGTAGGATCGCCACTATGCAAATAAGGCATTCACTTGATAGTCACAATCCCATTAGTATGATAAATTATGGAAGTGATAAAAACATCCCTACACAAATATTAATCGATAAGTATGGTTTCGATGTATCATTTAGAGAATAACACCCTCTAACAATAGTTGTTTTTATGACTCTTAAAGGGTCCTACATGAGATTTGGGCACTTTTATGCCCTTGAGCTTTCAATCTTAATAAGCCATAAACAACAGGTATGTGCACTGTAGAAATCATGGAAAAGATCATAAAACATATTAGGTAAAATGGATAATCATCTACAACATCACAATAGCATTCATGGGAAAACTAAAAACCACTTACAACCATCAAAAGTAAGGGTTACAACAAGAATGAGTGTAGAGTAAGGAGAGGGGAGTGGCCAAGAAAATGAATAATAGGGCCAATGTAGAGTGGAGAAGTGACATAGAAGTTTGGAAGAAGAGATTAACCAAGATTCTTTGAAAAAGGAACTCATGTCAAAGATGATTTTTGAGGGAAGTGACCAACATAACAACTCTGTATCAATTCTATCCGAAGTAAATGTAGATGAATGCGAAGATATTTTATTTCAAGGAGATAGTCCATTAAAGGAGAACCTCAAGGCCATGTATAGACATATATTAGCATAAATTGCTGTGTTATATTTTCTGCATATGCATAACAGTTCGTCTCAAGCTTGATACGTTGAAAGGCCAAAGTCCAATGGGCACAAGCATACATATGAAGTTTGTGAATGGACAAAGGGAATTTGGAACTCCTCTAAATTAGGTTTGTGTAGTGTTTGTTGTTATGGATTACAGAGACCTATGCATTAGCTCTTTGAATGTAATAAGGACCAAGAGCATTAGACATAGACTCATTAAATCTACAAATATTATTGTTGAAAGGGGGTTAGGCCAGTAATAAGAACACATGCATATCCAAATACACAACCATCATAATCGCTCCAACATTCTACATGTCATCATACTTTCTATATGTGATGTATGTTTCTAACATATTTCCAGAGATGTGAAAGAATTGAAGACCACGCATAGTACCTATCCATGTATATTTCCAAATCCTTTAGGAGCACACATTTATAATACATTATATAAATATTTTTGAGCATATCATAGTGCCGATGTATAACATGATATTTTGTGAGCCTACCCAATACGTGTTAGGAAAAGGAAATGGAATAAATAAGTGAAAATGGAGAATTGTATGTAACTAAAGAGGGGAATACATTAGAATTTTTAGGGCTACCAAATTCCCACACCTATTACCGAAACTCATTCTTGTCAAGATTTTTCTTTATGAAGTAGGAAACTTTTACAAGTTTTTTGCTTATAAGTCTTTCCAATTTTTTTGCTGGTATTTTGCCATGTTTTTGTCAACCTTTTTCGGCCATGGTGCAGGTAGAACCAAACTGGTATTTTTCAGACATGTCTTCCTCCAACGAGGGGAGTTTGGGAAGGCTAGAGGAAAGTGAGACATCCAGTAGGTCTACAAGGGCTAGATCAACAAGATGTTAGGAGGGGGTTCATGTTCCTATGATGATGAGATGGTGAGAGACATCACAGTTCCCTCAAGGTACAAACACCTAGTGAAACAATGGGTGCCTAGGGATCTTCCTCAAGTAAACATTGATTTTTGTGTGAATGAGAGGATATATAGAATTGCACCATCATCATTGCATGGATTGGGGTTGTTTTTCATGGACGAAATAAAGGTTGGATACGATATATGTACATAATTGATAGAGTATGTTGGACCCTCTTACAACTACAGTGATTGGATGCACCTGGTCCAATATACACGAAGTATGTGTAGATATGGGTTGTCAGTGAATTATATACAACAAAAAGACAAAGCTAAAAATAAAGGAGCAACCGTGTACATGGACGAAAGGCAAAAAACAACTGGTAATATTGCGGGGTTTACAAACAGTACACAAGCGGGGTCTACACTTAAGAAACCCAACTACATATTCGATTTGTGTAAAGGAAACCGTGTCTTTGTATGTGCAATTAAATCAATAGCTGCTGGTGAAGAACTGCTTATTAATTACAATTTGAATTGTGTAGATACAAACATGGTTAGTATGGTTGTGGTACATCCAACAATTTAACAAACCTTTTATTAATTATTTTAACATCTATAGGATTTTTTTGTTAACATATAATTGTAATTTTCTACTTTTCTCATTTTGTTAGGTAATTTTTAGTATTTTTTTGATGCATGGTTCTCTCAGAGGCACCTCCCTCTCCATAGATGCTTGTCAACTTGAGTCAAGGTGATAGGTATACATCGATATTTTCAATTTAATAAATTTAGGATAGACATACATATATGTTTTATGTATTTTCATTAGTATATTCGGTTCATTTATATAATCTATCTATTTTCCATGCAGAGTGTTGATTAGGGAAGCCAGCTGGCTATTGATCAAACGACTACAACATTGGGGCAATAGGAAAACATGAATAGAATTCTCCATTTCAAATACTTTAAAATCGTAAACATGTATATCACGTAGCATAATGTTTATTTTCTTATGTATTTTTTCGTTTTTATGTTTGCGTTCATGATGATAATGTTGTCTACCTTTTTTGCAGGTTGACTGGGGAAAGTCCCCAATTGTTGATCCGAAGACTGGAGCCTCGATGCAACCAGTAAACCTAAATGTAATTCCACATTCTAAATACTTAAAAAATGTACACATATAAAACATGTAACATAGTGCTTATTTTTCTTCTGTATTTGTTATCTTTTACATATTGCATTCATTGTGATAATGTTCTCTACTTTTTTTTGCAAGTGGCTGATTGAGGTAAGTCCCCACCTGTTGATTAGAGCACACCCTCATCTAGGCATCAGGTAATCCTACATGAAATCCTATGAATCTATCATGATAAACCATTTTTCTTAATATAATTGTTTGCACACACTATTGCTTCAAAGACTAAGCAATTTTTTATATATTCTTGTTCCAGACAGGGGATTCGGTTTATGAAACACCGCCTTATCACTCTTTACAGAATGTGATCTCCCAGTTGATGAGATATAGTGAAATTAGAGGGTCTGCAGACCCATTGAGGGTGCTACAGAAGACCAAGGAAAAACAAAATGAGGAACTAATTCTTCTTACATTGACAGTTCCACAAATAGAGGAGATAGAAAAAAGGATTCAATTGTTGTTACAACAACATAAACAATTGGAAGTAAGTTCTTGAATAATAATGTAAATTCATTTATAATAAATTTCTAATATTTAATTTTATATGCTATTGAACTTATAATACAATGGTTTGAATTTACAGCATGTTATGGAGATTATTAGTGGTGCTTAAGGCAATGTTGGTCCCAGTGACCAAACCACTCCATGTACACCACATAATGCTCCCATATTGTCCACTAAATATTCAACAACATGCTCTATTGCACCCCCGAGGCTAGTAAAGGGTGCAGTCGATGCTGCCTCACCCAAAACAGATGCTTTCCCACCGAGAATAGATGCTACAAAAGAAAGGGTGGATGTAGGGTTAGATAGAGATTTGGATGCATTTATTGGATCTTCTCATGTCACTAGAACTGGTTCAATAGTGTGTAGGTTTTTGGTGAATGAAGAACTGGTTCCATTAAATATAGAGAGGATTCCTGGTGATTATATATTATTCAATTTAGTTTTTATAATTTGTGTCTAATGTACCGATATTATTTTTTAATGTTGACTAATGATGGCATTAATGTTTTGCAGGAAATGATATATTTTATAAAAATATAAATGATTTGGCCTTGGATATCTTCGACCCCACTATTCACACAATGTGGAACAATCAGCCAAAATATTTATAGGATGATCTGACTAATCGCTTGGTTGGTCGGTTTCGGAAAATATACCTTCAATACATCAAAGGTCCTATAGAAGGCTGGAAAACATCTAAAGATTTTATGCGACCAGTATAGGGTTCACCTAGAAAAGAACCCTAGGTATGAGTGCCCTCCAATGATTCCATCTATGGAGTGGAAATCTATGGTGGAAGATGGAAAAGAGAAGGGCCTGAGAAAATCAGGAAAGATACTAGTAGGTGGAACAGGGAGGTATGCAATACATTCCAAAATGTAGTGGTAAGCCTTATTATTACTAGTTTTTATATCATATTTGGTACATCAACTCACATATTTAAAAACTTGATTAGGATTTCAGACACATCTAAGTCCACCAAGGAAAGAATTGAAAAAATTGGCCAACATAAGCTTGGGCTTGGTGGTTACTCGAACTTGGCGGCTTGAACTGTAAGTATCGCAAAACTCAAATCCACATCCAAATATCATATAGATAATTACTTTTGTTTTTTTCTGGCAAAAAATGTAAAATTAATGACATCATGAAAATATGAAGGATGACTGGTTCAAAGAATTTCCCAGTGCCGATTACATGAAGTTTGGCTTCAAACAAGGCTTTGACGCCGTTGTTGAACACCGGAGAAGCTTGTCTGGGCATACTGCACGATCTTCTATTGATCCATCTAGTGCGCAGGTATGTAAAAAATGTATAGTTTAATGATAATTTATTAATTCTCATGCAATTTATTCCTTATAAATAAATTAACATAAATTATTTATTCCTTTTTAAGAAGGAAAGTAATGATCATGTTCATGTCGAGGATGTACATGACCAACTTGACAAATATCATGCTTCGATTCCTAGTAATGAATTTATTAATGTGCTACTATTTTTTATAGACCATTGCATATGATGAAAATTAATTATAATTCTACACAATTCAACTGCAGAGTATGTAGATGCAGATAACACTGAACAAGTTGGGCATGTACAAGATAATGTCGAACATGATGATGTGCCCATGGTAGGTAAAAACCCACATTAGTAATTTTTTTTAAATGAATTACTCGTATTTATCAAAATATAAATATATTAATGAAATATTTTGACATTATTGCAAAAATTCATCGCTCCTCACCGGAAGTTCAACCTTGCAAGTAGACTAGTAGGGAGACCAAGGATCATATTTCGGAAGATGTGACTCTAACTAAATATTTAAAGAGAATAAAAGTAAAAAGGAAGTGACTAAACAAACTTTGAGTAATTCTTATTTATAATAAAAAAAATCATGGTTTTTTCCTCTGTTTCATGAATGAATGTTTAAATGAATGCTTTAATGAATGGTTTACTAATTTTTTTTATCTACCATTGACTAAATTAATGGTTTAATAAATGATTTAATGAATGGTTTAATGAATGGTTTTTTCAGCTGTTGAATGATTCAATGGTTTAATGAATGATTTAAAGAATGATTTAATGAAAGCATATTTCAACTATTGAGCGAAATAATTTGTAGTAAATGCATTCTTATTTGCATTGTAGATGCATTTTTATTTGGATTGTGAAATAGTGAAATAAATTGTTATTTGCAAGTAGATGCATTGGGTTTGGGGAGTTGAGAGTGATGTGAGGGGGGGAGGGGCCATAAGAGCTTTCACCTTCACGTGGTTGGTCCTGTTTAGTAGAGAATATTAAATTATTCTCGAAACAAAGAGGAGCTCAATGAATGGTAAGGAAGAATACATTAAAAAACATCGATTTCTATAATTTTAATGTATAATTTTCACTATTGGTATTTGACTCCTCCATTGGAACTTGTTACAAATAGTGTTGAGAAACATTTCCATAGTTAAGAGGTAAGAAATGGAGTTTTGACGTGATCGATGGCCTTATATACATAGTTTTTTTTGTTATCTGTGTTTTATTAGGTGATCTATTATTAACAATTAATTTACTTGAATAGTTGAATAGTATTGTAATTTACGTTGTAATAGTATTGTATTTATTTATATTGGTTTTGTTATTTTCATAAACAAACATAAATTTATTTAATGGGTCCTAACATGAAACTATTGTAACAGGACAAAATATGAATTATGTTGAATGATGTTTTGAAAGGTAAAGCATAAGGAGACCGTGTGAAGCTCCAAAAATCAAGGTATATTTATGTTTTCTTTTGTTTTATTGAGCTGTGTATTGGGTATTTATGCATGTGCACACACATACATTTAGTTGATGATGATGATTACCATACATTGAGGTGAACTTTGTTCTATCTAATCTAAATAATTACCTTAAATAATTTGATTTATCAGGATAACTGGCCCCTCGGTAATACTTTATGAATTCCTGCATATAGCTATGAATTCCATATGTACATGAAAATATATGGGAAATGGCCATTTGTTGTCGAACATATGGATATGAATTACATTTTATTCATTCTTCATATTGTTTGAACATTGAATCACCCAAGTAAAGCTTATATGCATGTGCATGACATTGAATTGAAGGATCAAAAGAAGGTACACTATTTTCTTTGTGGGTGAGTCATGTTTTCTTTCTTTTATTTTAAATCTAAATTCTAAATAAGGACTTATTTTTGGATTTAAAATACACCAATATATATTCCACTTATAAAAAATTCTTCCCTAAAGCAATGATGGATGATCACAAGTAGAAGCAAACCCCAACCTCCAAAAGCCATAAGATGCAATGTTTCACCTTGTCCACAAAAGTGTCCAAGAGAAGGCCTCTCCAAACTGGAAGGAAACCTAAACTTATGTTGTGTCTCCCCTAAGTCACCTTCAAGAAAGATTCTCCTCCAATAATATTCATATAGCTACAAAAAAAACAACTTCTAAGAGATATCGGTCTCTATATATCCAATGGAGTGATCCAATAATCAATTAATATAGAAAAAAGGCCTTCCTTCAGTGAAAAGTATCCTCCAAGGACGAGCGCTTGCTAAAAGAATACTTTCTATGGTGTCCTCAATCCTATGTAGACATATTTGAAATATCTCATAAATGGAACTAGATTCCTCTAAGGATGACTTATGTGGATTGGATCAACATTTTTAAGCCTCATGTGATATATAGAGGAGCCTTTATAACACATCAATGTTTCCATACTTCTTCACTGCTGAGTTTTTTTTTCCTAGATTGTACCTTCATTATGCTAGGAAAGGCGCACAAAACTCTTGAAACATGAGTCAAAGGTGGATTAGCCCTCAATGAAAGTGAATAAAAGCCAGTAGGGCCAATGCTTTTGAAAACTTCACCCTACACTGCTTAAAAATCAACATAATATCCCATATGAGCTTCTTAGAAATGATAATGTTGAAGTGCTACTGTTGATTCGATGCCCAGAGATAGTTCTTTCCTGCTACAATATGCCCAAGGACACTTTTATGCTATTGTTCTTTACATATATCTCACCCAAAAATGGTATTTTGAAACCTATTGTTGTGTTATACCCATTAATTTTCCCTAGATTTCAAGGTTTATATCCATTTTCATCAATACATCTTCCCAAAACTGGATTACCTCTCACTAGGAGGTCAAATAAGGATGAGAGATGATTTTAAGGACCAATATGTGCCCAACAACATGGATATTTAGGGTCATTATTGTTGTTAATTACACCATACTTCCAATAGACATGGATTTACTTCTCTAATATCCACAAACTTTTCCTAGAACAAGCTCAAAGTCATATAAGACTTTCTAGATATCATTGTTTACCACTGATACTTATTATAAAAAGTTCCCAAGTATAAGTTTTAGCCACTTTACATAGGTTTCCAACCATGGTAATGCTACAAACATAAATATAATTAATTAGAATTAATTTAAAATTCAATAAATTAAGCCTAGCATGAAATGGAAATTTAAGGGAAAAACCTATTAGCTAGAATGGATTTGGTGCCAACGTAGCGACAAAAGTGCTAAATTAACATAAATTAACATATTAAGTGCCTTTATCTTCCTTGAGATCTTCCATTTACTTATCTTCATTTATCTTAATTGGTAGTCTAAACCTTGAGACCTACCATTTGCATGCCATTGTAGACTCTCTGAGTAGTAATATACCATTCTATTAGCTTTCCCAGCCTCTACGCTTGGCTATAGCCATCTACCTCTCATCTAGAATTTCAATCCATTTTCCAAATACCCTCTCAAATAGTATGAAACTACTTTGTCTAGATGTATATGTAAATCTCGTGCTTGCTAGTCCAAACTTAATATTTTTAACAATACGTGTTTGTATGTAAACACTATACTGAGTATGTGCCCTACTTGTTTCAAAGGTATTATTGGTATTCTTCATTAGGAAGTGATTCTTTACTAGTTATTTAATTAACGAACATCATTTCAAGTTATTGAGTGGTTAGTCATGCAAATGAAGATTCAAGATAAGACCTTGAGTTTCCTCTATTGTATCCTGCATTTATGCCAGAAACTATACTCTTAATTTGCTATATGCAAGTTCTCTTCAGTCTCATATCACTCTCTTATTAGGGTTATAGTTTGTATGCATGGTCAAAGGAATTTGTTTGGTCATCTCACTCACGATCCATCCAATGAAAAACCTATGAACTGAATGTCCCAATTGAATGAATTGAAAGGACTCAAGAGTGAAATGAGTTTTCATGAATACTGCAAGCTTGATTAAAATATAATATTATAACCCCTACAAAAATTTGATATTTTATGCTTCAAACTATAAATATTTGTGTCAAGACCTCATGCTAGCTAAATATACAGTCTTACAAGCCTCATCCTCCATAGATCCTACTGATCAATTTTCGATCAAAGCTAGGCATTTTAGTATCCTTTCCCAATCATCATTTGGATTCCACATGCCAAATACTCCATTTGATTAAATATTATAGTGAGAAGTTTTGAATCTATCATAGTTAAAGACAAGGACCACTCTCAACATATGGAAAAACTTAGAGTGGTAAGGGTCTTGAAGATCTTCATTCTTATTGCAGATTTACTTTTGTGCTTGTTATGAGTTGAGCTCTATCTTCATCCCCTTTCTAGACCCATAATATACTATTGGTATTTTTATTTAACTCTGATGCTGGAAAAGGTGAATTGGGTAGAGTTCATCACCACGATCCTACTTCATGTGCTTCATTGCTATCCTTTTGGTGATCAAGTGTGCTCATCAACTTTATTCGTAGTTTCCCAAGTGTCTTCTTAGGCTATATGTAGTATATCTTTGAAATATGAGAACAATGTTCACAGATTCCTGAGATTCATGTAATTCCAGATTCCTTAAAATAAATTTCAAACTCCCTCAGTGACGTGTACCCCTTGGTAAATAAATTCCTTCATCAATCATAAAAATAATGCTTGGGTACCATTTGTTTAGGTTGTTTCTCATCCTCTGCCTATAGTGGATTTTAAGCATTCCATTTTATACCTCCTAGCTGTTATTCACATGTATAGAATTAGATGGGTTTTAGTGTCTGATGCAAATAACCTGGCTTCGATGTTCTTTCCTAAGGAAAAAATGTTTTTATTGAAGAAAGCCCATTTGCAGCCATGACTTTTGATAATGCTGTGAGCTATAATAGGAAATTAGCTGAAATTTTGATGTTGTACATCTATTTAAATAGAATTTTATTCTTAATTAATTCCTTTCTTGGTCGGTTATGATATCCTTATGATTTTATCTTCATTCCATTTCGCAGGCTTAGGAAAGACTAAGAAGGTTACATGGATTCTCATCAAACAATGCTTTCTTGAGGTTTCTGACTAATTGTTCATCTAGGTAGTTACCTGGAAGCTAACAGTAACATATACTAAACATAAGAGACTGTTTGTGAAATTCTCTCAGTATAGGTATCTGCAGGAAGTGAAATTTATTCTAGTGTGATGGTTTTCAAAACTGCCAGTTTCAAGTATGTTGTCTAGACTCTATACTGGTAACAATATTTTTATCCTTGTTTGTGATTGTAAATTAAAATTATAATGTAGTATTTTGAACTTTTGAACATTATATACTTGTAACATAACATCCAGTCAGTTTACAATACAATAATGCCAAGAAGCAAGCTATCTTAGCCAATGATTTTCCTTTGTGTATAATTTCATGACTATTGTAAATGTTAGTATTAGGTAAAGAAAGGGTTTTCATAATTTTCAACACCTTATAATTTGTGTTGAAATCCTAATAACAAGAGCTAAACCGTGCTCCTACCCTGGATAACTCTAATGTTATATCATTGGTTGTGATCTACTTAGAGATGACAATATCAATAATCACATGTATTTTTCAAGTTGCAATTTAATATCTATAAAAGGCATAACTACACAGTCATTAAATGAGAATGGTTAGCAATCATGCATAAAATTTAAAAATTCTTATATTATTTGCTTCCTAGTGCTAAGAGCTTTTGAACTACCATTTTAGAACCTGGAAATCATGCTCAAGTTAGTGTTGAGTTATTTGAGTTATGTTGAGTTGTTTGAGTTAATATCTTTCAATCCATTCATCAAGTTAGTCTATTTAAAGATTCACATAGTGAAATACCTAACATTATAAGAGATTCAATAATGTAATAGTTAAAACTTAGGTTATCTAAGGTTGAATATCACATTTTGTCGGAGCCTCGCAATAATACATTGAACTTATTAGCCAAAAACATTTGAAATCAAAGGGTAAACTAATTAATGAATGGAAACGTTTCAAATTAAATATTTTTTTGAAATACATTGGAGAGCATGACTGCTGAGTTTTGAATAGGTCATTCATTATATCAATTGAAATATTTTTTTAATATGAACAGGGATATCAAAACTATTAGGTTTGGAATATGCTCATGGGAATATACACCTTTATAAATCTCCCTAGGGTGCAAAAAAACCAATTAGTGCAATGTGCACTAACAACTTCTCTTTAATATTCATACCGTTAAAAAAGAATTGATCTCTTAGATATGTGTCATAAGATATCTCACCACCATGCTTATGTCATTCATGCATGTATTGGTGAGGTTGTTATTCAAGAGCACCTTCTAGGGAATTTTGAAACTCAAGTACAGACTCTAGAGTAGTCAATGATGCATGTACTATTGAGTTTGTTCTTTAGGAGAGTCTTCTGGGAATTGTTGACACTCTAGTATAGAGTAGTCATTGCTTCATGCATTTTGTTAGCCTATTTTCCTACAATATGAGGGATTAGGTGGCACTTCATTGAATCCATAATTATCATCCTTGATTTTTTCTCTCATTTTGACCCAATCATTGGGGATTCAAGCAGGGTGCTCCTGGTGATTCAAGAAGGAGGAGAGATAATATGTAGTGGTGTTGATCCTAATCACTTCAAGAGTAAACATCAATATGCTCATGTTACTCGAAAGGGTTATTGGAAGGTATGTAATAGAATCATGTTAGTTTTCCAAGTTTAAGATTCACTATATTTAAGGATAAACACACACATACCATGTTCTTTGTAAGAGTCATAGTTACTAGTAGGTATGCCATGGGATTATTCTACTCTAATAAATAAATGTTACTATTTCCTTCAGCTTGACATGGGAGACTTCCTCATTGATGATCAATCAACAGGTCTGCATATAGTCCATGTTCTTCAATTGGTCACATGATTGCTTCTGAAGGAATCTTATGAAAATATTGATGGAATTTTATGAACATTTAGTTGCAAGTTTTTGTGCTGGAGGTTGTGTTTCTATTGTAGATTCTGGAACTTCTTTACTAGCTGATCAATCAGTAAAGCTTGCAAACCTTTGATATTTTGGAAATTTCTTGTATAAGTTAGTGGTGTTTTCTAGGTCTGTGCACAATAAAAGAATGTAAACCACAAGGGTGTGGCACATATGATGCTTGTATGCTCAAGCAATCAATGAATGCTCAATAATGCTAATTTGATAAATTGATCTGCTATCTTGGTAGTATGAAAGATATATAGTTGAACCGATTTCAAGAATTTTCTCAGTATCAAGGACCAAATCGAGATAACTTTCTTTGTTTGTTTTATTACATTATTTAATCCAAGCATGTCTAGATGTTGTTGTAATTTGCTATACAAGGCGGGATCTTGACTTTGTTGCTTCTATGCATTGTTTTGCTAAACTTCCACCCTAGAAATTTATGTAATGCTTTATAGACCATGTGTTTCTTTTATACTCAGAAAGTGTACAAAGGATAGTTCCCAAAATTTTCAATATGGCACAAGATATCTGAATCGAACTGCACTATATATTTTTACTAAAGGAACTATGTAGGGGCATGTTACATGTGTCTTGCGTAGCGTGTACGTAATAACCACCATAATGATTTTTCCTAGGTACTATTCCTATTATATTGATGGATAAATGAAGTAAGTTCACAAGATTTGGTCAACTGAATCTAAGGTCTCTCTTAAGCTTGTTCTAGTCAGGCTAGAAGCATTCAAAGGACAATAGGCCGCCTTTTATGTATTGAATTTACCAGTCATTTGGAAAAAGAGGACACTACATAAAATTTAAATGGTGTAACTTTGAGAGCTTTGCAACTAATCGTGCAAATCAGCTTCAGCCAATCCCGTAACCTAGTTTCTAATTTAGAAACTATCTTATAACCTAATACATTACAACTCTATCATCTTTGCAACTAATAGTGAAAATAAACTTCAGCCAGCCACGTAACCTAGTTTCTAATTTAGAAACAGTCTTACAACATGATACATTGCTAATAAAAAAAGAAACAATTTATTAAAACTATTTAAGCATATACATAATTTTTACATAAGGCAGGGACTAGTTGTCTTTAGTGACCTATCTTGTTTGATTTGGCTTCCTTGTGTATTTCTAGTCTTCCTTCATTATTTTATCAGAGTTTAAGGAATTGTTTCATGTTGCACTCCCTTAGACTAGTTCGTGTTCTAATATGATTGATTTAATTTGAAGGGAATTTTATTATCAGCTCTGTGGTTCTTCCCAAGTGGCTATAGGTTCTCCTCTCTACTTGTTTTCATTTGGAGTTGCACAATCCTTATTACATCATAGTGAATTCTTTTTAAAATCCTTCTTTTGGTAACTCACAAGACTATAGGGAGGGTTTGATATAAGTGTTAAAAGAGTATGGTGTAGTGACCAAGTTCATTACCATGGCTATCATACTCCACAATAAATAGATGACATGAATCCTGCCATGTCAAATCACACTAGGTGATAGCCATCATGGTGATACAATGTACAAGCTTACTAAGAGATGGTTAATCCAAGCGGATTGATAAAACCATGGTAATATAAGTTATGCATTAACTTGAGTTTAAATCTATGGCTAGGATTCTTGTATATTAGGATTATATTAGACATTAATCCATGTGTAAAATTGAGTGGTCATGTTATATGACAGGGTATCATCATGTACATTTTGAAAGTAGGTGTGTAAAAAATGCCAATGAAAACAATATATACCCAAAGTACATCGATTTCATAAGAATGAATATAGTTAAACATATAAATTTTAACTCTTTAAACATTACTTTTATCTAGAAAATCAAAGATCCTTGGTAAATAACACAACCGCTACACTTATGCAAATAAGAGATCACCTTGCCATCATACAACATTATTGTAACTGTATGCCTTTAGTAGATTTCAGATTTTGAATAATGCAGAGATGTGAAATAATATTTGTTGAATATTGAACAATGTTATAAACCTTACTTAATAAAAATACTATTGTGTCTTTATAAATGAGAATTCAAACCTTGTCGAAAGGATTTGATGGCAACATGTAAAATAGTAGAATGTCACCTCATGAATGATGAGTTTGGCTATATAGTTAAGCCAAGATAATAGTCCACAATTATGTAATGTATGTAAAAATGAATAGCCATGAACTTTATTAGTTGCAAAATTAAGTTCACTTATAATATGAAAATAGATCACAAGGAAAAGGTTCGTCATGGAATCATCATAAAATAATGTATCTATACATGTCTGAAAATAAAACTTTTTGGGATACTGATGCCAACTGTTTCATTTTCTATTGAAAATAAAACATTCAGACCTACTCCAGATCAGGTTTGGTTTAGTCCCAAATAAACAAATGCTATTTGTTGTCGGATTCACCCTGCAGTATCGATGTCTTGCCTATCATCTATGGTTTGATGTTTGTAATATCAGTTTGTTTTAAAATAGGTTGTTGGGAAATCAACATTGTAGGAACTATGTAGAAGAAATGAATTTATGTTAGAAATATGCATTTGAATATAAGTTTCATACAACTTTCTGTAGAGAACATACTACTATTTAGTAATTTTAGCTTTTTTTTTTCTATACTTTGATTTCTAAATTTGCATTGTGCTTTCTTGAATTGTAAGTAAACAAATCGAATATCCTTATTTCGTAATAACATGAGAAGAGGTTTTTAATAGGTTTCAAATTAATTTTAAACCTAATTTAAGTTGTCATGTGATCCATTGTTTTCAGATGAGGTTTTGATTATCATAAACTAATCCTAAAGATAATTTGCATAACTACCGTTTCGAAGCAGAATATACATTGTGTTTTGCAATCTTCGTGGGTATCCATTGGTGGAAATCAATAAGTAGACTTTCTCTTATTCCCATTTGGACTTGTATAATAAACAATGATCTGAAATGGATCAATGTTTGTTTTTCAAGCTAGAGTGAATTTTTTTTTGCTTGCAATTAGAACACATTTGAGGGTTTGTTTATATAACGTTAGGGTTTAAATCATGAAGCTACTACTGTATATTGGACTTCAATAATAAGTTATTTGCATGGGATTTGAACATAAATTTAAGGGTTCGAAATGGAAACCAACATGTTAGGGATCCGAGGACAATAAGGCGTTCCCTAACTAGTGAGAAAGTTAGATGGAATTTACAGACTACCAGGTGTCATTTGGCTAAAAAACAACATTATTTCTAGTTTTTTTACAAGATTTGGCAAATGGAATAAGGAGGAAGATATATACACTAAGTTCCTAAAAGGTATATGCTCCAATGTCGACCGTGAGTTGAGTCACAAGGTATAGTAAAACATTAACTGCATACACTAGACATGGAGATGTCTAGATAAAAGAAAAATGATGCAGTTTCCAAGATCTTATGGTAGGATTGATTATGTTTTATGTAACTTGTTCTGTTTATTTTTGTGTGCAAATTACTCCAGAGTGCATGTAATATTGCTCATATTTTCTACAAGGTGAGTTAATCTAACATTTTCTATATTATGCTATCATAATTTGTTGAATCATGGTAGCCTAGATAATATATATATTTTTTCTTTTCGCATGTTATTACACCAAGCATAATTTCCCTTATAATCATGTGAATGTTCACCCAAAAAATTCAGTTTTTGATGGATTTCTCAAAGTCTACTGTGTTGAAGGTGATAAGGTATTGTCTGTTTCATAGTGGAAATTGCATTTTGTAATTTTTTTGATATGTTTATTTCTATTCTTGTTGTATGTAGTCCTTGTGTGTTATATCAATTATATAGTGTATGTTTGTGTATTGAAATTTACTATGTATGCTTTTTGGAAATGCAAGGATGAGTTAAGATGAAAAGTGTATACAATTTTAATTGAATGATCAAAACATATATGTGAAAGTACAAAGCATCATCCAATTTTTCTAATAAATTTGTAGCCTACCACTTTAAATTTATTGCACGCTAAATCCAAGGTGGTACCCTTCATAAATGAAACTTATAGATTTTAAATCAAAGGGTAATTAACTGGTGAATGGCAACCTTTCAATTTTTTTTCTTAATTGCACAACTAGGTGTTGAATTTTCGACGGCCATTGGAGGATTTTCGATGCATTTGTTGAAGATCCGACACTTTTAGCCGTCAGTCGACTGACAGGAATGCCATGCCTGTGACAGCCATGCCCGTCACACTTTTGATTCCATCCAAAATACGTACGATGGGAATTCGATGTCTTCAATAGCCAAGGCATTCAAAATTTCGACACCCCACCCATAAAAAAAACTATGGGTAAATGTCGGAAATGGGATGGTATATGCAAGTTTTTTGCGACACTATCAGACAGCAGAATGTCGAATATTTGACCCCATGGTGTTGTCAGATCTTCGACAGGTATTGAAAAGGAGTCAAATATCCGACGTTATTCTAGAAATGGAAAAACAATATGCATATGTCAAATCACCAACAGGGCATTGTCGAATTTTAGACATGCAAGCCGTCGGATTTTGGGCTCAATTTCTGTTGTGAATTGAGCAGGACATGGTGTTTTTACAACCAGTCCATGATGATAAGTATATCATATGATCCTAAGGGAAGTATGTTCAAGTTTATCCTAGCAAGAAAACCATTCAGGTTTATCTCTTAGTCTGTAAGTATCTTAGAAACATTTTTTTTCATACCTGTGGATAATTGCACCAGCCAGGGTTTCTCATGTTTAACTTTGTCTAGTTTACATACATCCACATTTTTAGTAGATACATAGATTATACAAGCACCGTGGTCAATCAATATTGAAATAGAAGTGCTGGAAACCTTACCTTCTATCTCAACCAATGTATCCTAATGGTTTACTTGTCTGCCATCCAATGCTGCATAAATCTGCGGTGTACCAGCTATGTTCTCTACTATTGGTTCTTGTTGTAAGTTGTGCAAGAATCCATTGGTATTGTTCTTACGATATTGGGCATAGTGGAGCCCTTGGAATTTCCAGCATTTGATTTGTAGCAGGGAAACATTGGTTCCTCCATTTGCTGTTGGTATGTTAGCATTTGGAGCTAGTATATATGGCTTTGTACCTGTTTTGTTGAAATTATTATTGGTTGGAAAACTGTTGCTCTATTTTCTGTAAGGTGGTGGGTTGAAACCCAGTTTGCGATTGTACGAGAAGGTCCTAGAACTATCACTACTTTTGTTGATGTTCTCTTGCCTCAGTTGTCCATGCTCATAGCAAATATTCGCTTTGTGTAAGGCAGTGTCCAATGTTTTAGGCATGTCAAATTCAATCCTCTCCCGAAAGTTGGGAGGAAGACATCCTAAAAAGTGTTGTATTTTTACTTTCTCGTCCTTTATGTAAGGCACATAATGTAACATATCCAAAAACATGTTAATGAAAGCATCCATAGTCATGGAACCCATCCTTAATTCATGAAATTCTTTCACCTTTCTATAGAAGAACCTTTCCGACATGTATTTCTCCTAAAACATTATGCAAAAGCTACTCCATCGAATTTCTCTTACCTCAACCTTATTGGTATGCTTTAGGTATTTCCACCATTTAGTTGCTTTTCCATTTAAATTATAGATGGCTAGATGAGCTTTAATCTCACTAGAGTAGTTACGTACTCAAAAATATTTTCTCATCCCTATATGCCATTCTTTAGCTTTCTCCCCTATGTTCATGTCTCTTTCATAGGTTGGGGCTTTTATCTTTTTCAAATCTCCCTAGATATTTTCATCATTTCTTTGTTTATTTCTGCAAGGAGAAAGAGAATCATTACTAGATGGATTGTGACAATCTCTTTCTATAGGTTTAGGGGTGTGTTCTTTTCTTCCTTCTTCCTTTGGGCTGCTTGCCCATTTATGACAGAACTCTTTGTTGAACTTGTTGGTTTAATGAGTGGGTTTTCCCTAGGGGCTTCCTCCCATCATGTTTCGCAGCAAAGCTTCATTAATTGCTTTTTCTTCTTTTCTTTCTTTCGTGTTATCATCCTTGAAAATATGTAGGTATGCTTGAAGACTTTGTATGGTTTTTAAGCATATATGAATTTAATTCAACCTCTAGTTATTTTTCCCATGTGGGGGTGTTCAAATTTCCTTTTCAGCTATCGTCTTCTTCTGTGTTCATGGTCTGAACTATTTTTTGAATCCTGCAATTACCAATTTTTAATAACAAGAAAAATTACGTTAGTTAAAAAAATCTCAAAACACAGTTTATTTTCTGCAATGAATATTTGGCATGCCCATTAGGTCTCTTAATGTTGAAACATGGCTCTCATACAACTTATAATGTCCCTAAAATTTGGAAAAACAATTGTAGGCTAGTTAATTACTACATATCCTGGACATTAAATCATCTTCTGTGGAATACGTCGATCTTTGTTTTCTACACCATAGTGTCGTAAGCTGTCCTTACCATTTCTGGAATTTTTTTCCGATGTGGTTACTAATATAATTATGTAATATGTTTATTTTAGTTGAACTGAATTAGATGATTACACTACTTATTGATTATTCCTTATCATGCATGTGCGCGTGTTTGTTCAGTTATATCTTACTTCATGGTTATAAGTTTTTTTCATTGTATATGAGAAGTCCTAACATCTCTTTAACTTTCAAGGTTTGGAATGGCAGGATTTGGATCCCATATAGGACCACCTGGAGAGGTAACAGGTTCTACTTTCTGTTACGTGGCTTACTTAGTTCATGTTGAACTACCGTAAACTTCTACTTCCATTGTGCAGGTTCATTAGATGGTGAAAACTTGCTAGCTAAACGTTGACATGCTATCCATGATGTACTATTGTATTCATTTTAAAGACGACAAGACTAGAGTCCTAGCCTAACTATTCCTACTGCTACCAATTATGTTAATTACTACGAACAGTTGGGGTTTAACAGAACTGCATTTATTTGGTTAACATTATTATTGTAGCTTAGGACTTGATAAATTTTATTCCTATGCTAGTATTTATAACATATGGTTTGGAATATTTTTGTGCCTAAATGTTAGAGGCTTAAGTCATAAGACTTAACCATATTGTATTAAAGTTTTATATGCAACATGATATATGTGAAGAGTCATTCATGGCATATTCTAGATTCCATGAAACCTTGGCCTATCTATGTCAATAATGGTTTTGATGGTGGTTCCAATACAAAATCGCATTTGTGGGTTTTAAACTATATGCATCCTGGTAAATATCACGACGTAGGTGGTGGATAGGGTGGTGGTGTAAATGCAACTTGGGATGGGGAAAATAGAACCCTATACTTGGTCTATCATGGATGGAAAAAACTTTTTTCACTAATATGGGTTATTGCTCTGTTCGGCTCTCTGGTTTTGTCACAGTGTGGAGGAATGATTCGCCCTGTGCTTTGGAAGGTATGTTCTCCACTTGGGTTTTTAGCGTTATAACTTTGTTGTTTTCAAGTGGAGGTTTACAATACTTCTAAATTTCCTTTGTTTCTCTTTGTAGGTGACAGGAATTCCAATAGCAAGTTGTGGTGTCTACCAGGAAATCTACGATACCCTTCATGGGCAATCCCTGTAAAACAAAATATTGACCTGTTACCTCTACATATAGATGTTTTAGAAGATATTTTAAGCTCTGTGTTGTAATATTAACGTGGTGAATATATGGACTATGGGTTTTTGAATGTATGTGACCTTTTTGGTTTAGTGAGCATCTAGGGATGTGTATGTAAATATTATTTGAAAAGTGGGTGATCGGCCATATCTGTAATCGTTTTGATGTTTATAGCTTAAATGTTGGTTTTGGTGTGTTAATGGAAGTTCCACATTTTGATTTTAAACGATGAGTTTAAATACAACTGTGCCATCAATTACCTTTGTCAATTTGTGACTGTGTACAGTTTATTACTGGAAAATGTTATTCAAATGGTAATTTATGATTTAAGTTTATAGGAGTGTCGTTATTTATGGAGATGTTCGTAAGCTTGGCTTATTTTTGCGAAAATGTAAATGTTGTGGCTAGGATAGTGCAGACTGCTGGTTCTTTTAAATAGAATATGTTGGAATTTTCTAAAGATTTGGGTTCGGGTTTCAATGGATAATTCTTAGTGGGTTTTTTACCACTTGGTCATGAGCCTTAATGATGAAATGCAAAGTGTATATTTTGTTTGGTTTAATGTGGAACATTGGTAGAGCAATGATTTTGATTACGACTTAAAACTAGGTTTTGGGTTTGAGCTTGCTAGCTGCGATTTCAACACTTCTGTGACATACATAGCCTGTGTAAATTTTAAATGGTTAATCCTTCATGTATTTTAGTTTCGTTACCATAGTTTACTTTTGACTTAAGTGGAAAATTGTAAATCTTACAGCATTGTCATTTTTTTGCAAATTGAATCCTACAAGAATCAATTCTTTGCATGGTTTGATATAACCTTATTTTTAAAGCATGAGCCTACAACACTCATTCCTGGGATACGTGGATTGGTGGTTCAATGTTGTAGGAGTGGGTTTTTTTTGCAGAAGTGACGATGAGATTCGATCATGAATCCTTTTAAATGGATACAATATTCAATAATGAGTTTGTATTTAAGTTTGATTCTTATATTGATCGTATATTGTATGATTATTATTCATAATAAATCATTCCTACGGACCTTGACAGGTCTTGATGGCTGGCATACTATGTAGGTAAATTTATAAAGTTGGAAATATTGTTTGGGATTTGTTTATGTTTAAATCGTAGGTTTTAAAATAGGTTAACTCTGCTTATTTTCTGTTTTCGTTATAATACTTAAAGTTTCAATAATGATATTTAATTTATACTTTTATGCATAGCATTTATGCTACAACTTTTAAGTACTTGTTTTGATGGTTAATAATAATACAATCCTTCTGGAAATATGAAATCTGCCAGCAAAGAAAAATATACAGAGTTGTTTTTTTTTATTTTAAATAGTTCAATGGTTTATTTTTTCATCTATTAGGGGTAATAAGATCTATTTACCAAAACTATGATGTTTACCATTGTGTTTGAACTTTAAAAAGTAAACAGGAAAATATAGCTTAAATTAATAATTTAGTCTCTATTACAAGAAATACATCTGTTAGGAAAAACTGAATCTAACATGTAAGTGATGGAAGAATAATGCAGAAAATAACAAACTAATATCCATTCAGAATTTAATCTCCTCATTTAATAGGAAACCATATGTAAATTGCAAGGGAAAAATCAAGAACCTTGTACCTGCAAGTCGAAGCTATTTTAATGGATGGAAATCCCGCGCACTCAAATACCCATCATTAACAAGTTCATAGACATATCTGACCTCTATTTAGATAACCAAATAACTTGGGAACTACTACGTTATACCCAACCATGACCCAAAACCCTAACTGGTATCAATCTGGATCCCCCCAAGCTGGCTCCAACATGGAAGTAGCTTATAGATCCTAAGGTAAGGCTTCCTTATCTAGGATATCATGTTCTGTATTAGTTTCCTTTTTCCTCTTAGGAAAAATGTTCTCTAAGAACTCTCTTGAATATCATTAGGTAGAATTATGGAATAATCCAATTGTCCCCCAAGCCTCTCTTTGTCTTGGATTTTTATCAGAAAGACATTTCTAAAAAAGGGATAGTTAAATCAATAATCATTTGATTTCTTGAAATAACCCTTTTTATTTAATTTAAGTAATTTTAATATTTATTTAAATTTAACTTAGTCACTTTTGACTAGTTCCTACTTTGACTCTTATAGGTGTTTTAATATTTAATTATCCTTAGTAATAATTATAACATGTGGATCCTTTCATTATTACATATAGTTACTAGTATTATTACTATGCTTATTCTTTTCTACATGCAATGTATAAATTATATATATGTATATATATATATATATATATATATATNCATATAGCATGATCCCTAATCATTTGACACCTTTATTTTAGCTTAGTAACATTCTTCAATAATGCCTTCAGGTAGGGGTTAGGTCGACTAGGTTAGGAAACTCTACACCTCCTTGCATGTTGGATTCCCTTGTATAACATGGTAGTTCTTCAGTACTTTGATGAGATACATAAATTTGAAATTTTATTTAATCACTTAAAATTAAGTAAGATGAGATCAATGTTTTATCTGAGTCATTTTCACTCAACATATAAATTTTTCAGTAACTCCTAGTGTTTATCCAAAGCTCATACAAAACTCTAAGAAATAGGGAGTTACAAAATTAGTGCAATTCCAGAGTTCCTCACTCAACACTAATGCTAGGATGTATTTGTAGGATAAACCTAAGGATACAATAGACAAGGATCTAATGTTCTAGAGCTTATGCTCAACATCAACTTGGAAGGATCGAGGGCTTATTCCCAACACTTCCAAATTTTATCTTTTCATGTGCTTCAGAGATTTTCACTCAACAAAAACATTTAATATAATCATGCAATCCAAATCCTCTTGCTCAATGTAACCATTAAATACTCATGTGTTCCATAGCTTCTCACTTAACACAACACATCACATACTTATGTGCTCCAGAGCTTCTCGCTCAACAAAAACATCTCATCAATTACATGTTTCAGGGTCCACACCCAACACATGAAATCATATATATATATAACATATCCAATTGGATTACACCCAATATATCAAAACAATAATCATTCTCATGTGCAAAGGGGTATTAGGCCCAATATACCAAATAAAACATCAAGGAAACATCATAAGCAATGGGGCTTATGCCCATAAGTGCTAAGTCAAATTCAAAATATTACATCCCTCCCCACTTTGAACAACACCATTCATGGTGTTCTAGGGACTCGAAATGAAATCATGAAATTATAAGGCGGGGTAATCATTTCTCATGGTGGCTTCGTTTTCCCAAGTAGCATCACCAGCCTCGAACTGCTTCCATTGCACTTTCAACTGGACTATGGTGCGCTTCCTGAGTTGCACCTCTCTCTTGTTCAATATATGATGAGGTTCAGGTGAAAACTCCCCTTCATGTTCCACCTATAATAAATACCAAACAATCACATCTTTAGTATCTTAAACATATTTCTTTAATAAAGATGCATGGAAAACATTATGGACTTTTATGTGAGCAAGTAAATCTAGTTGATACACCAATGGCCCTCTCTTGGCTAGTATCACGAAGGGTCCACAAAATATTGGTGCTAACTTACCACACCTTCCCAAGATCAATGAGGATCTCTTTGCTTTTACTTTTAAGTAAACATGGTCACCTATCTGATAATATTTATATTTTCTTTTCTTATCCGTGTAACTCTTCTGGTGGTCTTGTGCTTCTTTAAGGTTCAGTTGGACCTTGGAAACCAATTTCTCCAAGTCCTTTATTAATTCAGGCCCTAACAGGACTCGATCCACTAGGCTATTCCAACTAAAAAGTGTTCTACACTTCCTCCCATAGAGTACCTTAAAGGGACTCATCTTCAAGGAGGTATTGTATCTGTTGTTATATGCAAACTATGCAAGATGAATGTAATCTTCCCACTTGGTGGGGTTGTTCATGACATACATTTTAAGCATGTCCTGTACAATTTGGTTAACCCGTTATTTCTTCCTATCGGTTTGCGGGTGGTAAGTAGTACTAAAGTTCAAATGCATTTCTAATACGGAGAATAAGGATCTCCAAAAAATCCCAGTAAACTTTGTATCTCGATATGAGATGATTGCCTTGGGTATCCCATGCAATCTAAATATCTCCTTTAATAAGATGTTGTCAATGTGTACTTCCTTGTAGGTCGAATTCACTAGAATGAAGTGTGCTTCTTTTGACAATTTGTCAACTAATAAAAATATAGAATCATTTTTCTTCTTACTCTTAGGTAGACCCATGATAAAATCCATACTAATGACCTCCCACTTCGATTCCAGAATGGGTAATGGTTGCATAAACCCCAAAGGATGCTGGTGCTCATCTTTGACCAGCTAGAATTCTTGACAGTTTGCGATAAACAATGCTATGCCATCCTTTAACTTAGGCCGGAAAAAGTGTTTCTTTACTACATATATTATCTTTTGATATCCCAAATTCCATGAGTAGGGTTTCCAACGATATTTCATGAGGATATTGGACCTGATGTCCCCTCCTTCTAGAACACACAATCTCTCTTTGGACCATAGAAGTCATGTTTCATCTACCTAGTACTCTTTTTGTTGCTGACACAACCTATCCTCTTGGACCTTCTTGAGGATTTCGACATAGAAAGGGTCAACTCAGTTGGCCATTGTAATCCTCTCATGTAAATCTAAATTTGTTTAAATTAAAGTCACCTCATATATCATATGAGTTTGTTGGCTCAAAGCATCATAAATTTTGTTCTCCTTTCCCTTTATATGATTTAGCTCGAAATGCTACTCGCTAAGGAAAGCCAACAATCTAGCTTTCCTGGAATTTAGATATGATTGCTCAAATAAATACTTTAGATTCATATTGTCTAGTTTTAGAAGCAGTTTCTTTCCCATGAGGTATCGCCTCCCCATCTTCAAGGCATGGATGATGGCTGCTAACTCAAGATCATGTGTGGGGTAGTTTTGTTTGTGTTCTTTTAACTTACGTGATTCATAACAGATTGTGTAATCGTTCTACAGGAGGATTCCTTTGAGCCCTTCCTTTTTTACATTTTTGAAAATGATAAAATCCCCATTGAGATTCACAATTCATAGTATTGGTGCAGTCATCAAAAGATGTTTAATCTACTGAAAACTTTCATCGCACTTGGTCTTCCATAAGAACTTGTTTTCCTTCTTTTGCAAAGCGGTCATGGGACAAGCTATCGAAAAAGGACTTAATGTCAGTGACACTAGTGGGGTAGGCCAATCCTCTATGGATTTAATATTTTTCGAGTCTACAACTATCCCATTCTACGAGATGATGTGACCAAAGTACTTTATCCGTGGTTTGTAAAAATCACATTTACTAAACTTGGCGTAGAGCTGGTGTTCCTGTAACACTTGTAACACTATGCAAAGGTGCTCCTCGTGTTCTTATTTACTCTTAGAGTAAACTAGGATATCTTCTATAAATACCAAAACAAATTTATCCAGTTATTTATTGAAGATATTTTTCATCATACACAAAGTTCGGAGGTGCATTGGTAAATCCAAATGCCATCACTACAAACTCGTAGTGGTTGTACCTTGTACGAAAGGTGGCTTCATGAATATCCTTGACGTGAATTCATACTTGATGGTACACTTATCACATATCAATCTTCAAAAAGATCTTGTCTCCTCCTAGTTGAACAAACTAGTCATCAATCCTAGGGAGTGGGTATCGGTTCTTGATAGTCATCTTGTTAAGTTGACAGTAATTGATGCACATCTGCATTGTACCATCCTTCTTCTTTACAAAAATTCTTGGTTATCCCCAAGAAGACACACTCGATTGGATATATCCCTTCTCAATCAACTCATGCAATTGTAGTTTGATTTCTGCCAACTTTGGTGTGCTCGGTGATAAGGGTATTTTAAAGCCAAAACTGACCCTGGTGTCAGTTCTATGGGAAAATATAAGTCTCATTTCGGTGGTAATCCTGGTATATCCTCAATAAATATGTCCTTAAACTCTATGAGAACTGGAAATTCCTCAATGTGTTTTTCTCTTTCATCTTCTATGTCTTGGATGTTTACTGCAAATAGCTTGCAGCCTTTCCTAATGCACTTACTTGCTTCTAAAGAAGATATATGCCTTATAGAAACCTTCTTAGGTATTTCTTGAATCTTTACCCGATTCCCTTCGCTATCTGTACACAAGATCAACTTGTGTAAAAAATCAAGCAAGACATGGTGTTTTTCCAGCTAGTCCATGTCGATAAGTATATCATACAATCCTAAGGGAATGATGTTCAGGTTTATCCTAGAAAGAAAACCATTCAGTTTTACGTCATAGTCTGTAACTATCTCATAAAAATTTTGTTTCGTACCTGTGGATAATTGCACCAGCTAGGGTTTCTCATGTTTAACTTTGTCTAGTTTACATACATCCATAGTTTTAGTAGATACATAGCTTCAAAAAGCACCAGGGTCAATCAATATTGAAATAGAAGTGCTAGAAACATTACCCTCTATCTCAACAAATTTATCCTAATGGTTTACACAAGTAATGATGCATAAATATGTGGTGTTCTAGCTATGTCCTCTACCGTTGGTTCTTCTTGTATGTTTTGCAAGTCTCCATTGGTATTGTTTTTACGATCTCAGGAATAGTGGATCCCTTGGCATTTCCATTATTTGATTTGTAGTGGGGAAACATTGGCTCCCCCATTTGTTGCTGGTATGTTAGAATTTGGAGCTGGTACATATGGCTTCATACCTATTTTTTTTAAGTTCTTATTTATTGGAAAACCATTGTTCTATTTTTTGTAAGGTGGTGGGTTGAAACCCAATGCGATGATTGTCTGAGAAGGTCCTAGACCTATCTCTACTTTTGTTGATGCTCTCTTGCCTTAGTTGTCCATGCTCAAAGCAAATCCTAGCTTCGTGTAGGGTGGTGTCCAATGTTTTAGGCATGTCAAATTCAATCCTCTCCCAAAATTTGGGAGGAAGACATTCTAAAAACTATTGTATTTTCACTTTCGTGTCCTTTATGTAAGGAACATAATGTAATAGATCCAAAAACCTGTTAATGAAAGCATCCATAGTCATGGAACCCATTCTTAATTTGTGAAATTATTTCACCTTTCTGTCGAAGAACCTTTCCAACATGTATTTCTCCTAAAACATTTTGCAAAAATTACTCCATTGAATTTCTCTTACCTCAACTTCCTTAGTATGCTTTAGGTCTCTCCACCATCTAGCTACTTTTCCATTTAAATTATAGATGGCTAGATGAGCTTACATCTCACTAGAGTAGTTACATACTCGGAAATATTTTCTCATACCTAGAATCCATTCTTTAGCTTTCTCCCCTGTGTTGATCTCTCCTCCATAGGTTGGGGCTTTTATCTTTCTAAAATATCCCTAGATATTTTCATCATTTCTTTGTTTCTTTCTGCAAGGAGAAAGAGAATCATTACTAGATGGATTGTGACAATCTCTTTCTATAGGTTTAGGGGTGTGTTCTTCTCTTCCTTCTTCCTTTGGGTTGCTAGCCCATTTATGACAGAACTCTTTGTTGAACTTTTTGTTTGAATGAGTGGGTTTTCCCTACGGGCTTCCTTCCATCATGTTCCGCCGCAAAGCTTCATTAATTGCTTGTTCTTCTTTTCTTTATTTCGTGTTATCATCCTTCAAACTCTGTAGGTATGCTTGAATAATTTGTTATGTTTTATGTATATCCGAATTTAATTCAAGCCTTATTTTTTCTTCTCGGGTGGGGGTATTCAACTTTCCTTACCAGCTGTTGTCTTCTTTTGTTTTCATGATCTGAGCTGTTCTTTGAATCCTGCAATTACAAATTTTTAATAACAAGAAAAATTATGATAGTTAACAAAATCTCAAAACATAGTTTATTTTATGCAATGAATGTTTGGCATGCCCACTAGGTCTCTTAGTGTTGAAATAGGGATTTGATACAACTTGTAATGTCCCTAAAATTTGAAAAAAAAAATTGTAGGCTAGTTAATTACTACCTATTTTGGACATTAACTCATCTTTTTCACAATATATTGATCTTTCTTTTCTACACCAAAGTGTCATAAGCAGTCCTTACCATTTGTAGATTTTTTTTCTGATGTGGTTGCTAATGTAATTATGTAATACGTTTATTTTACATGAACTTGTTTATATGATTAAACTGCTTATTGATTATTTCTTATCATGCATGTGTTATATTTTTATCATCTAAGCAATATGATCTTAGGATATTATCTAAGAGAATAACATGCAGAACAATCAATCACAAGAGACAATAGACACAAAGGTTTTCCTTGGGGAAACCATAAAGGAGAAAACCCCGCAAATTCCTCAGAGATAGAATGAGCACCAATGGAAGCAGTAAAAAGCAAAGACAAAAGGATGTTCTCCAACAGCTGTTCTCTCTCTAACTTGAGTGAACTTCTCCTCTCTCACCTATGCACTATTGTTGGGTGAGTGTGTATATCAAATAGAGAGGCTCACTCTCTATTTATATTAGTTTCTGAATTGACAATTACTTACGAGGGTGACTTCTCTAGGAGAGTCTAATAAACCTAGTGCCCCACAACTACGGGGAATTCACCCCCTGATCAACAAGGAGGGTTAACCTCTATGAATTTACATGACTTGATTACATTAATGATTATCCTAATAGGAACATTGGGGATCAATGAAATACAATATATGAAATATACAAGTGAATACATTCTGAAGTTACAAATACATCAACACTCCCTCTTAACTAGGAAGGTATTCTCTAGACACAATTCATCATCACAAGTATTCGTCACTGGATCATCATTAAAGATGGGTCATTACTAGATCATCATCATCACTACTTCTGCTATCTCGATCAAATGGTGTTATCTCTCAATTATACTCATCATAGGAAGTTCTATAGAGCCATCCCTTTTTCATGTTGGTTGTAAGCATAGCCTCCATGTAGGTCTTGATCTTCTTCAGCACTTATATCTGACCATGAGAGGAACACATCCAACATCCATTTCAAAAAGGCCCACCCAACACTTATATATGACCATGGGAGGAACATATCCACCATCCATGTCAGAAAGGAACGCCCAACACTCACATCTGAACATGGGAGGCCCATCCTATCACCATGTCAGAAAGGCCCAACACTTACATCCATTGGCATTGTAGGACACACCATCTACCATCTGAGGAAAGGCCCAACACTTACATCCACCACCATTGTAGGACACACCATCTACCATTTGAGGAAAGGCTCTACACTTACATCCACCGAGATGGTAGGACACACCATCTACCATCCAGGGAAAGGATTTTCACATTAGAGGAAATTTCAACCCAAAATGGGCCTCCTAAAAAAAATTAATAAAATAATAGTTAAAATAATAAAATAATATTTATTAATTTTGGAGGAAGAAAAGAAAAAAACTACTTTTTTGTTTGTATTTTCAACATATCTCCCTTTGTTTATACTCAAATTTTGAACGGGGGAGCTCGTTGGATGTGGAATTTAATTCCGCATCCAACGAGTACCCACTCGAAATTATTTTGAAGAACCCTGCTACCCAAAATACAAGAAATACCTGAAATAACGTGATGATGATGTCATCATCACATTTTTTTAGGTATTTCTTGTTTTTTGGGTAGATGTGTCCGTCAAAAGTATGTCGATTGGGTACTTGTTGGATGCGGAATTTAATTGCGCATCCAACAAGCTCTCCCAATCTAAATCTGAGTAAAAACACAAGGAGATATGTCGAAAATACAAACAAAAAAAGTAGTTTTTCTTATGATACCTATCCCCAAATTTATATTAAAAAGGTGTTTAATACCTATACAGTATTTCAAATTCAAAAAAATTTCATTGGCTAACACATGATGAAATGGAATTTGAATTAGAGTTAAAAGGACCATTTTGAGTTGAAATTTCCTCTAATGCTTACATCCACCAGCATGGTAGGACACACCATTTACCATTTGAGGAAAGGCTCTGCACTTACATCCACCAACATGGTAGGACACACCATCTACCATCCTGGGAAAGGATCTGTGCTTACATCTGACCATGGGAGGCCCAGCATGCCACCATGTCAAAAAGGCTCACCACTTACATCCGACCATGAGAGGCCTAGCCTGTGCCATGTCGAAAAGGCTTTGCACTTACATCTGACAATGGGAGGAACCAATCCTACCACCATGTCAGAAGGGCTCTGCACTTACATATGAACATGGGAGTAACTAATTTGAACACCATGTCATAAAGACTCTACACTTATATCTGACCATGGGAGGAACCAATCCTACCACCATGTCAGAAGCGCTCTGCACTTACATCTAACCATGGGAGGAACCAATCCTACTAAAGTGTTAGAAGGGATCTTCACTTACATCTAACCATGGGAGGAACCAATACTACCACCATGTTAGAAAGGAACATGGACTCATCACTTCCCCTTGGAAGGAATATCGATCTGGAGAACACTAAGCTGCTCCCTGAAGTACTCAAACTTCACTCTGGCCATTTCTAGCATAGAATCACATCAGGGATGATTACGTCTAAGAATAACCTGCGATATTTTATGGGACTGATTACATCTGAGGACAACCTATAGGACCATTTATGTCTAAGCCACCTATGAGCTTCGCCGGAATTTTTTGCTCAGACAACATGTCTTACCAGCTATGCTAGAACTCTCCACTTCGAGAGATCTCAATTTGGATCACATACGAGAGCTTCACTTCTCCTCTCTACTTCATACAAAAATTCAAGTAAGATCAATTAAAACAAATAGTCGCTTTCAAAGGAAACATACTACCTCCCAAATAACTGAGAAAGTGGAAACATATTTTTCCTTGGTTGTTCTCAATGCTATGCAGGACTCCTTCTTGTTAAACTAAGAGATCACGCCTGATCTCATACTGAAGCAGCACCCCGAAGTTCTCTTCCTATCAATGGAACTATCTGCCCAATCTGAATCTACATAACCCTGCAAGTTAATTTTCTGATTCGCTTCATACTTGAGCCCATAGTCAACTATACCCTTTAGGTACCTCTAAATATGGTTTGTAGTAATCAGGTGAACATGTCTCGATGTGTTTATAGAAAAGAAAAGGAATCAAACATCTCATTAGGTGTCTTTAGGGAAGACACTTGTGGTATAAGGTGATCCTTGATTGAATCAGTGATGATCTTCTTGGCCTTGACCAAGTTATTCTTGTTTAACGCTTTAGCCTCATCTCCCTCTAGAACTGGAACCTCTCCACTTATGTAGGTGTCCAATTCACTTTCTTCAAGTACCAGTGAAAAATTATACTTCCATGCTAGGAAGTTTTCAGCTTCACCAACCTTGTCATCAAGTTGGTGTGATAGGTCATTTTGAAATGAGAACCTCAAATGTAAATAGAAAAAGATTATATCTTACCGATTTGAGGTTTCCATCATGGTTCTGGATCTGGCTGATATAGGGTTTGTCAAAGAAATCCTAATTTCACAAACTTGAAATATTTCTGATGTGATTTAATAGAAAGATGGACCTCTTCAAGGTGAGATGTCCAATGTGATCCTTTTTCTGAAAAAAGTGGAGGGAAGCTCCCAAAATAGGAAGGCCTAGGTTTCTAATTTCCTCTGTAGAAATTCCTGATGTTGTTTTCACGGTATCTCCAAATTTACTGCTCCTTTGTGTCTGAAATGTTGTACTAAGGTATCCTCATCTATCCTCTTTCCAACACCATAGTTTTGAGAAGAATTGGTTTCACCAATTGGGACTTATGAGCTTCTTCCCAAGGTGATGTATTTCAGGACTGTTCAGAATAGATAACTTGTATGAACTTTAACGTGTCACTATTTCACCTTTGGGGTCTAAACATTTTACCAAAGAACATACAATCCCTGCCCTATATGGAACATATTGTGAAATTTCATTTGGAACTTTGTATCCTGAGATATAGAAATTCTCCCTAGCTATCATGTTTATGTGGAAATTGAACCCAAGTGATAGAACAATTGCACTCACAAAATTGCTAATCAAACCTGCAAATTTACACACAAAGGAGACTGAAATTGGAGCATAACACTAATCTGTATTGAATAAGTGTACAATAGCCAACCTTGTGAAGTCATAGGCTACTGCAATATATAATTACATGAGAGATTCGAATGCATAAGGATGCCATTCGAAATAGTCAAAAAGTAGGCTTACTAAATCTAGTCAAATACCCCATAGGTGCATAAAGCAGTTTCCAAATCTACCTAGAGGCTCACAAATTGGCAAAGTCAAGTAGGAAAGCTAATAAGTGATGGAAATAAAAATCATACATGCTTTTATGAGGAGAAAATAATGGAGGATGATGAGGGCAAGAAACAAGTCAACTACACCTAGTCTTACTTTCCCTTTTGCCATAAATCTCAATAAAGTAGGCAACTTAGCAGAAAAAGCAGATATGCACTAGGGAGCATCTGGGATAAAGAAGATATGATAAATATGGATTCCAATAGGTTTCCCAAGCACTCCATGACTCATTTTTATCAAGTTTGACTTCTAGGACATGTGTAAGACAACTTGCATAGAGTAGAATATTGGAAACTAGGCAAATAAGACAAAAATGGATTAATTAATGTCTAAGGTAGCTAACTATGGGTTGATTATTTTAACACCCCCCCTTAAGCTTGAATTTATGAGTAAATATCAGAAAAATATAGGGCCTAAAAATAAGGATTAGTCATCCTTTATATACTGCATGTCCATTTAACCAAGGAAAGAGGCAAAAACCCAGTGGGAAAATCCTCCCTTAAGCATGGACAATAAAACAAAATTTGAAAATATTGTCATCAATCATTCTTCATAGCATGATCAGCAATTCCCAATAGTGATTTGAGATTACTGAATTTCGTCTCACAAAAAACTCTGGTGAATATGTCTGCTACTTGTTCTAAAGATGCACAAAAGAGTAGGTGAATAGTGCCATCATGCACAAGCTGTCTGATGTAGTGCATATGGATCTCAATGTGTTTGGTTCTCTATATCTGAACTAGATCATTATAGATTTGAATAATTCTCTAATTATCACAATATATAATATTTTAAAACTCTGATTCGAAGCCACACTGACCAAGTATCCCATGCAACCATAAACATTGAGTTGTTGCATTTACAACTCCTATGTACTCTGCTTCTGTAGATGAGAGTGCTATGGAACTCTGTTTCTTGCTTTAATAGATAATTGGTCCTTCAACAAGCATGAACACATATCTTGATGTTTAATTTCAATCTGTGTTGTCACCTGCCCAATCACTGTCAGTAAACCCAATCAAATCAAGATTATATTTAGCTTTGTAGAAGATCCTGTGAGTTCTTGTTCCCTGAACAAAGTTAAGGATCATTTTAGCTGCTATCCAATGGATCTCATGAGGCTGATCCATGTATCTTGAGGCCACACTTACTGCATAATAAATATCAGGTTGAGTGTGTGTAAGGTACAGCAAACACCCAATTAATTTCCTATATAGTGTATTATTTACCATAGGAGAGGAACTTGCTTCTTCAAACTTAACTCCTGAAATGAAGGGAGTCTTGCTTGGATTGCAATATTTCATATTGAACTTGTTCAGAAAATATAAATCATACTTGGACTGATGTAATTTTATTCCATGTTGGGATTGATCAATTTCAAGACACAAGAATTGGCTCAAAAACCCCAAATCAGTCATAGAAAATGCATGGTTCATTGCATCCTTCAAGGAGGTAATTTATTTCTTTGAAATTCCTGTAATCAAAAGGTCATCCACATACAAGAAAATAATCATCAAAGTACCATGAATCAGCTTAAAATAAACATTAGGATTATACTTGCATTGAACAAAACTCAGTGACAGTAGAAAGCCATCAATCTTGGCATACCAAGCCCTGGGGGCTTACTTGAGCCAATACAATGATTTATTTAACCTGCACACAAAAGATGGATTAGACACAAACACTTGATGCTAATACATGTAAATATATTCAGTAAGATATCCATTTAGGAAAGCACACTTCACATCCATGTGATGTACCTCCCACTGCTTCAAAGCTGTAATGGCTAAGGCTAGCTTGATGGAGTCCATATTTGTCACTGGTGTAACGGTTTCATTGTATTCAATACCATGTATCTGTGAGTAGACCTTAGCTACCAATATTGCCTTATATTTCAAAGGTGAACCATCAGCAGCAAACTTAGTTTTGAAACCCACTTACATTCAACTAGCTTCCTCCCCAGGGGAAGATCAACTAGTTCCCAAGTGTTGTTCTTTTCGAGTGGGATGAATTCTTCATTCATAGTTGTTTGCCATATTGGATCATGTGCTGCATATTCATATGTCTCTGGTTATGATTGAACCATCAGATAGAACTTCTCTGCAAACAAAGGGTCTTTCATACACAGGGAAAGCTCAAACTGAGATCTAGTCCTCCTGCGATCACTAGGATTTCCAGCTAGTTCCCTAGCTGCATGAATGGTATTTGCTTCCCATTTTGGTCTTGTAGGACTTTCAAGATATACAATTAAATCATCATTATTAGACATATCAGAATCAACAAACTGATTTGTCTCTTCACTTACATTCAATGGTTATGGTGGTGAAGAAGACTCTCCAACTTCAACTACTGCTAAGGGCTCTTCTTGGAATTGAACACTCCTTTCAATGAAGGATTTGTTTGTGCTCAAATTGATTAGTTTGTTCCATTTTGAATCTTCAGAGTACCCAACAAATAGATTCTCTTGGCTTTGAGGCTGCAAAGCCTTCCTCTTTTCTATTGGAATTCTAGCCCAAGCATTTGAGCCAAAAATCTTGAAATCGGTCACATCTGGCTTGTGCCCACTCCAAGCTTCGAAAGGAGTCATACCATCAAGCTGTTTATGAGGCACCATATTCTAGATATAGGATGTACAGTTTATAGCCTCGGCCTAAAACTTTGGTGGCAAATTCTTAGCCTCCATCATATAGGTTGCCATCTCCTTCAATGATCTATTCTTTCTCTCAGCAACACCATTTTGCTGTGGTGTGTAAAGGATTGAATGCTACATATGAATACCTTCATATTAACAATATTGAATGAACTCAGACTTGACATACTCATGAAAATTGTCATATCTGAGGATCTTGAGTCTCCTCCCAGACTGGTTTTCAACCAAAGCCTTAAAGACTTTGAAGGGGAAAAAAACTTTAGACTTATGCTTCAGGAAGTAAACCCAACAATACCTAGAAAAGTAATCTATGAAGGTCAATTAATATTTGGCTTGAATCATTGAGATATGAGGAAATGAACGAAAAACATCACTATGGATCAACTCAAGAGGTGTAGAGGTTCTCTCATGACTAGCTAGATCAAATTTATGCTCTGGGTGTTTTCCTAGGTGTTGGGGCGCGCACCTTAACGGTCCCTAATTTTGGTAACTCCACGGTTTTTGTGGAAGTTGTAAGCAGAGTTATGATTCAAAACAATCTTAGGGGTGTCGAGGTTGAGTAAAAACCTTCTTTTGTAATAAACCCATGGTTTAAGTCCAGGGTTTAGGGTTCGGGGTGCCCATGGTTTAAGCCCATGGTTTTGTAATAAGTGCACTATAAATAAGCACTCTTGTAAAGAATTCAGTTTAGGCTTTTGATGTAAGATGAATTGATGCGAAGCTAAGGCTTGTTTTGTAAGAAGGATGAGTCCCAGCTGTGTGCGTGGATGACCTCTACAACTGTGTGCGCAGAGGGTCTTGGGTGATTAAGGAAATCTGCAGCTGTGTGCGTAGAGGCCTGCAGCTGTGTGCGTGGCTTTAAGGACTTGAAAGGATCTTCAACTGAGTGCACAGATCAGAACTGTGGTTTTAGTAAAGAGTTGAATAAAATGCAGTTCTATGGATGTAGCCCCTACACTAGGGGTGAACCATGTTATATCTTGTGTTGTGGTTCTTTGTGTTGTTTCTGTTATGTTCTTTCATGCATTTATAACCGTATATCTGATAAATACGATCACTGCTAACTTAATAAATTCGCTGTGAATTCCTAGTAAAGGGTTAAGCAAGTCAATGTCTGTTCATTTAGCTACGAGGTTATATATGTCAATGTTGAATCTCTGTGTTATATGAATATAATTTATTAAAGGCTAAAGGTACAGTAATATCCCTCTTCTGCTTGCAGAAACCTAATTCTGCAGCATCCCATAGCTATTTCGGGTGAGACTACAACCTGTTCGTAGGTTGTTGCCGAAAGGGCCAACAATGTGGGTCTTTTGTTGGTGCAAAGTTAATGGTATAAAGCCCGGGTCTGCCCTATAGCCAAACAAATTGGTTCTGTTGCCGGTTGAACTCAGTATCTACTCAAGAGGGGTTTACATCGTACATCGAGGGCTATGTTCTGGAGACTCTCTATGAAGGAAATCGGTGATTGGCTTGATGAGACTTATCTGAGATTCGTTGAGAAAGAGAACAAAGATCCACGTCGTAGTGCAAACGACTTTTTACAAAGGTATGTTTTCTGTGATGTTTATGAAATTTTCTTTGGTAGTATCGACATAGAGTTGCACCAGTGGTTATCCAGGTTAACAGAGCGAAGGACAAACTTCCAAGAATGTCAGTTTCCTGATTGGACCCCCACAGGAATTAATATACTGAAAAGGGCGAACAACAAGATCTCTCGCGCTGTTGATTTCTGGACAACACGAACCCTTAAAGCATTTGTGACGGAGTTCGCCATCGACACGAGTACTTCCTTTAGTGAAGCTGAGCGGCAGTTTTTCAAAGGACCAAGGGGTCAGTTTATGAATTCATTTAGTTTGCAAATTAAAATGCTATTAACTGAAAAAGGTATATTGCTAATTGAATCAGACTGTTAGATTTAGTATTACTAACCTACGTTTGCAAGTGAAAATACCTTCGACGAGCAAAGAGGTTTGCTGCGAAGTGGCAAAAGGTACAAGAGAGATTTTAGATCCTATTCCCAAGGTCATCATACCGAGTATTCCCCTGTAAATCCTGTAGAGTCAGAACCCAAAGAAACCCCTTCTGTTCGAAACCCTTCGGTAACCTCGCAGCGTAGACCCGTTATCCCTAAGAACCCGTCGCAGTCTGAAAGTAACCCTAGCTCAAGTATTTCTGTCGTAGGACAGTCTACCCCAGTAAGTTCCCCCCTGCCTACTTCCAGTCCCCCTCCCTCTAGATCCACTATGGCCCACATGCATGATGACATTAAGCTCCTTGTTTTCAAAGGAACTAGATCAGAGGATTCAGAACAGTTCTAGTTTTTATGTGAAGCAGTGTGGACTGCTAAGAACATTATGGATCAACATACAAAAAGAGCGCAGATGGTTACTTCTTTTAGAGACCGTGCTTTGACCTAGTTCATGAATTTTTCTAGCACTCAGAACCATGCATTGGCTGATATAAAAGCAGCAATGATAAAGGAATTTAAGAAGCCAAAATCAGAGTTGTAGTGTATCACTGAGTTGAAAGAGATTCAGCAAAGGCACGTCAAATCAATGTGGGACTTTGATCAAAGATTCAAAGTTCTGCTAGACCAAGTCAGTTTCACCATTGGACCTGCGCAGCACAAGGAATGGTTCATTGCAGCATTGCTACCACATATCAGAACTCCACTCATGCAACAGAAGGTTGCTGACCACCAGGAGGCTCTGGAAATCATGATGAAGCTTGAAACCGCTCCTGTCGAAGACAATTCTGGTATCGCTCAAATCCAAGCGCAGTTGGTAGTGATGGCTCTGGAGCTTCGCGATATGAATAAAGGAAAAACCGGTTGCGAAGAGGTTTGGTGTACACAATGTTGGACAGAAGGTCATGCCAAGGAACAGTGTCCTGTGGTAAGAAATTACCTGAATATTGGTGCACCAAACCCATTTCACCCGCAAGTCCTATATTGTGATCTCTATAGAACAGCAGGCCAGCATCAACCTAGAGACTGTTATCTGCTACAGAGGTATGGTCAAGTACCTAAGAACTCCTATTGTAAATTTTGTAAGCCCGTATGACATAATGAATATGAGTGTCACAGTTATGACCTCATGAGAGAACGCACCTACGAAACCTATCGGGTACAAAATGAGGGACAGAGCAATGATGGCTATGGTTACCGTGGTGGTGCATCAGGTAGAGGTGCTTTTGGAGGTCATGGTTGAGGTGGTATGGCCGAAAGAGGAAGAAGCAAGGTTGTGTGTTACAATTGTAACCAGGCCGGGCATCTAGGGAGAGACTGTCGGAACACAACTATGACATGTCGGTATTGCCGAGCATTAGATCATGTGATCGAGCAGTGCCTGCAGTTGATAGCTAAGATTCAGGAAAGAAACAGTGTGCCTACTCAGAATATTCAGATGATTTTCGTCGAGCAAATACCTGCCCCATTCATTAATGTTGTTACCTAGAGTGGAGCTACGACGGAAGTGCAGATCAAGGAGAAACAGCCTCCCAAGGCTTGGGTTAGGAAGGCCCCAGAAAAAATCCCTACATTTGATGTCGAAAGAGAAAAAGAGACATTTATGGCAGCCACAAGAGACTTTGCTGACTCCAACACATCAGTAATACCTGCGCAACAACCTCAGCAATAGTCGCAGACGCAAGAAGCTTCGACAGACAAAGTAAGTACATTGTCCTCCTTTTTACAGAGTTGTTTCAAGCTCCTAAGAAATCAGAATGCTTTAAGTGAGTTGCAGAAAGTTATTGCTTCCTGTGAACTGCAGCAAAGTTTTGGTCAAGCAAAAGCTGTTAATAGAGTCAGGAGAACTGGCAGGGAAATGAGATTGAATGCTCAGATAGGAGAGTATGATATCATGGCTGTTATCTTGGACCTAGGATCATAGGTAAATGTATTAACTAAGCAAACTTGGGAACAAATAGGAAAACCTATCCTTGATTGGTCCCCCATACAGTTGAGATTAGCCAACCAACAGAAGATTGTGCCCCTAGGAAGACTCCCTAGTGTACCAGTAGATATTGATGGAGTCAGTACCTTAGCAGACTTTGAGGTAATTGAAATAATTGATGACAGCAACCCTTATCCTGCACTACTAGGCATTGAATGGGCAATAGATAATGATGCAGTCATCAACCTGAAGAAGAGATAGATGACTTTCGAATGGAAAGGAATGAGAGTCATAGTCCCATTGGACCCTTCTCAAGGAGAGAGATACATAGAGCCAGTAAGAGATGAAGACCAGGATGATTTGGACCACATCTACAATATCACAGCTAAGGAATAATATTATGTTGATCCTACTACCGATGGTATCATGGATTGGCAGTGTGACAGCTCCTGCATGACGGATTCAGATGATGGGTTAGAAAACTGGCAGAACAGACTTTATGAGCTGCATGGACATAGATGTGCTCGAATTACCAAATCTATCAGATGGCTTGGTGCATGGGTAAGAGTCCTACCTAATTTTGATGACTTGTTAGATTCAGAATATTTTATTGAACCTACCAAGGCACAGTTTGCTGCTATACCTTCGGACTTGCCTAGCGCAGTACGGTACGCCTCTCTGTGGGTTTCCCTGGATAAAACCCTACAGCAGATGACCAACTGTGTATTTTCCTTTTATATGATGAGTATCTCATATGAGATCACGAAAACCCCTCGGCTCAGTAATGAGTTATTCTCTCAATATGATGGCACAGCCCATTTCAGCGCCAACATGCATCATATTTTCATCCATGCCCACGCGGATCAAAAGCATCACTGGTTTAAGTTACCATATGTAGTGACCAAAAAAGACATCCTCGCGGTCATTCAATAGTGGCCGATGGAATGGTTGACGGACGCAGGGAAAAAACCCACCATTCCTGTTTCCCTAGTTACCAATCTGGGCACAGGCCCTAGTCATACACAGCAGCAAGACCCCCCTGAAGACAGTTAAGAACAAACTGAGTCACAGCAGAGTGAAAGCGACCAGGGTGGAGACAATGGAAATGATGAAGAAGAAGAAGACTCAGTTAAAACTATTTCAAACCCTAATCGACAGGATAAGTGCAAGATGCCAGAGCCGGAGGAAGTGAAAAAACCCTAGTCCTGAAAGAAAACAAAGGCGTCGAAGGACAAGAATATTGATGAGGATCCCAGCCTGACAAGTGAGAAGCTTGATCAGGATCTCTTGAGGTCCACAGAAGTTCTCACCAAGAAATGGTCAGAATTTGCAGCCACACAATTGCATGCCATCACCGGTGTAGCAAAACACATTTCGGAGTTGAAGGACTTCGCAGAAAAATCACTGACTGGCACTTCAGCAAGCACTGTCCCACTAAGCACACTGCCAGACCTAAGGCAATGGACGGCCAGAGACAACAAAGGCCAAGTATCGAGTGTCGCCCTCATATTAATGGATGCAGTGTCTCATCCAGAGATGAGTATGAAGGTTAGAATCGATTACACTAAGATGTCCATGACGGAGCTACATCTCTATCAGTTCGCGATTATGAAGGAAATCTAGGCACGAGACCAATATTCACAAATGCAGTTGGAAAATGACATAAGTAAGCACCAGGGCTTCGCCACGTAGCTGGAGGCAGCGGATCAGAGAAAGAGGGATGCAGAACGTAAGCGCATTACCCTAGTATGAGTCTTGGATGAGGCATGTCGAAGACTTCCTGACTTTGACGTACAGCTGGTGGAAGAACCAAAACAAATATTAGCCAGGTTGAAATATTATGCTCAGCAGTATCGCAGTGAAATAGAGAAGCTCAAAGCATACCATGAGGCTTAGATTGTGGAGCTTCAACTCTACATCACCCCGGATCCCACTAGAGGTCAGTGAGAAACGCCGATTCGACATTCAGGCCTCCGTAGCAAAAATATCATATACTGTGAGTAGCGCAGCGAAGCTGCTAGAAGACAGTGTTGAGGCCTGGACCACCCTGCAGGAACATCCAGAAGTCGGATAGCTGCAAGAAACCATCAGGCAGCGACAGACAGAGTTGGATATAGTAAAAGCGGAAATTAAGACTCTGCTGCCTATGGAGAAAATGGTCAAGGTAAAGCGAAGCAATGAACTCTAGTAGGAAATTGAGTCATGCAGAACAAAAGCAACAGAAGTGGAAAACTCTATGCAGCCACTTATCAGCGAAGCTTTCGATTTGAGTACTGCTATGGAGACCCAACTCAAAGTTCTGAAGGAATATGCTGCATTTGCACAGACAAAGGTCAGTGAAGCATCAGCTGCAGTATTGCAGGAGTTGGTCGAAAAGGAGCAAGCTTCCAGCACTATCATGCATGGCCTCAACAAGTAGTTTTCTATCTTCGCTGACAAATTTCTCCTACTAGAAGAGCAGCAGAGTGTCCCGGGACAGGCCACTGGTGAGTCTTAGGGGCCTGTTGGGGCGCGCACCTTAACAGTCCCTAATTTTGGTAACTCCATGGTTTTTGTGGAAGTTTTAAGTGGAGTTATGATTCAAAACAGTCTTAGGGGTGTCGGGGTTGAGTAAAAACCTTCTTTTGTAATAAACCCATGGTTTAAGTCTAGGGTTTAGGGTTCGGGGTGCCCATGGTTTAAGCCCATGGTTTTGTAATAAGTGCACTATAAATAAGCACTCTTGTAAAGAAGTCATTTTAGGATTTTGATGTAAGATGAATTGATGCGAAGCTAAGGCTTGTTTTGTAAGAAGGTTGAGTCCCAGCTGTGTGCATGGACAACCTCTGCAGCTGTGTGTGCAGAGGGTTTTGGGTGATTAAGGAAATCTGCAGCTATGTGCACAGAGGCCTACAGCTGTGTGTGCGGCTTTAAGGACTTGAAAGGATCTGCAGCTGAGTGCGCAGATCGGAACTGTGGTTTTAGTAAAGAGTTGAATAAAATGCAGTTCTGTGGATGTAGCCCCTACACTAGGGGTGAACCATGTTATATCTTGTGTTGTGGTTCTTTGTTTTGTTTCTGTTATGTTCTTTCATGCATTGATAACCGTATATTTGATAAATAAGATCACTTCTAACTTAATAACTTCGCTATGAATTCCCAGTAAAGGGTTAAGCAAGTCACTGTCTATTCATTTAGCTACGAGGTTATATATGTGAATGTTGAATCTCTGTGTTATATGAATATAAGTTATTAAAGGCTAAAGGTACAATAATATCCCTCTTCTGCTTGCAGAAACCTGATTCTGCGGCATCCCATAGCTGGTTCGGGTGAGACTGCAACCTGTTCGCAGGTTGTTGCCGAAAGGGCCAACACTATGGGTCTTTTGTTGGTGCAAAGTTAATGGTATAAAGCCCGGGTCTTTCCTATGGCCCAACACTAGGATACAACCTTGACAAACTCCCTTGGATAAATTAATATTTGGTAACCCTATGACCATTTATTTTTCACTTAGATCTGAAAGATACTTATAGTTAATATGGCCAAATATTTCATGCTAAATCTTGCTTGCCTCATTAGCATGAATCAAAAGAGCAGAGGGGTTTTAGTAGGGTAGAAAATGTGAAAACATGTATACCTTCGAACTATGATCTACAACTCCTTTTGCAATGACTTTACCATTCAAGATCTCTATGATCTCAATATCATCAGGGGAGAATATGACCTTATTTGGAGACCCTGTGTGGGTCATCTGATACACTGACAAGAGGTTAGAGGCAATACCTGGAACATACAATACATTACTAAAATTACCATGGTCAAGATCAATCCTTCCTTTCCCCAAAATGTCAGTGAGAGAGTCATCTCCTAGCACTATTGGTGGACCTTTCAACATGTCAAGAGAGGATAATGCCTCCTTGGTCAAAACCATATGTTCTTAATCTCCAGAATCTATGATGAAGCTAGGTGAGCTTGATGTGCCAGCAACCAATGCATGGAATCTCTCTCTATCCTCTGAATTTGATCCTCCTTCCCTCTTCTTTGAGTAATCAGGAAGCGAGATGTTATTCTTCTCCAAGAGTTGGGTCAACACGTCAATTTTCTTCTTCATGCAGGAGCTTTCAGGATGATAGCCCTTACTGCAGTATGCGCACTTTCTCATTTCTCCTTTTTTATTCTTCTTTTGGAAGTTCTTCTTGGAGCCTTGGGGCTCCTCTTGAGACTTGTTCTTGTCTCTCTTTTGCTCAGGTGGATTCTTAGCTTTCTTCTTTCCTTTTGAATCCACCGTCGAATCTCCAACAACCAAATCTTGGTCTTTGGAAGGTTTGATGGTGCCCATCATCACCAGTTTATCTTGTTCTTGTGTGAGGGATTCCATGAACTCTGTAAGCTTAAGCATCTTCCAGGATCGAGCGGTCAACTTGGTGGCATGGAAGGTCGAAACAAACACTGAATAGTCAATTCCAAGATTCAAGAGTATGGCCAAAACTAGTTGATCCTCCTTTTTTTCCAATTCCACACTGTTTTAGCTGCAAAACAAGGGCTTTAAACTTGGAAAAGTAGAGTTGCAAGGATTCAAAGCTGCTGGGACCCAAAGAGATCAATTCATTCTCGATTTGATGTCCTCTCATCTCATCTATATTACCAAAAATATATACAAGCTTCTCCCACACTTCATTAGGTGATGTCAATCCATCAAGATGGAAAAGGAGGTCTCTGGATATGCTCAGACACAGAAGACCATAGGCCTCCTCCCTCATGTTGTGCCATTTAATTTTCTTTGCAGCTGCATTGGGATCTGCCTTAGTTTCCATAGTCACCATATAGATACCTTTTTATCTCAACAGTATCTCCATATTTTCTTTCCATTCAAAGAAATTAAATGGAGTCAAGATGATCTTCTGAGATTGATCCATAGCTCAGAATTGTGCCCTTCAACCAGCAGAATTTGCTCCCATTCAAGATGTCGAACCTGCAATAGCAATATGGAAGGAGAGAAATCAATATACAGATTCTCTAATACCATGTGGAAATTGAACCCAAGTGATATAAAAATTGCACTCACAAAATTGCTAATCAAACCTGCAAATTTACACACAAAGGAGACTGAAATTGTAGCATAACACTAATCTGTATTGAATAAGTGTACAATAGCCAAAATTATGAAGTCATAGGGTGCTGAAATATATATTTACATGAGATATTCAAATGCATAAGGATTCCATTTGAAATAGTCAAAAAGTAGGCTTACTAAATCTAGTCAAATCCCCCATAGGTGCATAAAGCAATTTCCAAATCTACCTAGAGGCTCACGAATTGGAAAATTAAAGTAGGAAAGATAATAAGTGATGGAAATATAACTCATACATGCTTTTATTAGGATAAAATAATGGAGGATGATGAGGAAAAAAAACAAGTCAACTACACCTAGTCTTACTTTCCCTTTTGCCATAAATCTCAATAAAGCAGGCAACTTAACAAAAAAAGCAGATATGCACTAGGGAGGATCTGGAATAAACTAGATATGCTAAATATGGATTCCAATAGGTTTCCCAAGCACTCTATGACTCATTTTTAGCAAGTTTGACTTCTAGGAGATGTGGAAGACAACTTGCATAGAGTGGAATATTGGAAACTAGGCAAATAAGACAAAAATGGATTAATTAATGTCTAAGGTAGGTAACTATGGGTTGATTATTCTAACAGTTTAGGGATGAGTCCTGGAAGAGGATAGAACCATGATTTGGAGGAATCATATCTCCCAGAATATAGAAAATATTAGGATGAAATATTTACACAGTGTTTAGAATGAACGTTTCTTTGGCCTATAAAAATTTTGATTTCTGAGACATCTCCAATCTCGAGATATAGAGAATGTACCAAAACTACTAGTTTTAGTATTTTAGGGTTTTTTGGTCTGAGTTCAAATTACGGTTTAACTTTCCCGAAGTTTTACCCATCCAAAAATTTCGATTTTGACGAGGAGAAAAATCCTATGCTGGGCTCACTCAAAAAATCCTTTTCTGTGAAAATCCATAATTTCCCACAGCAGTGACTGAAAATGCCTGGAGTCAAATTCTGCTTCAACAAAAAGATGTGGCCTTCAATGGAGAGTTATTCTAGCCTCATTTTCAGATGATATGTGGATAGAGACCCAAAAATTAAGAAGCCCTAGCTTCTACAGTGGCATAGTGTCTTCTGCTTAGGTTAGCTCTAATACTATGTTAGATTTTTATCATTTAAGCAATATGATCTTAAGATCTTATCTGAGAGAATAACATGCACAACAATCAATCACAAGAGAAAATAGACACAAACATTTTCCTCAGGGAAACCATAAAGGACAAAAACCCACAACTTCCTCAGAGATATAATGAGCACCAATGGCAGCAATAAAACCCAAATACAAAAAGATGATCTCCAATAGCTATTCTCTCTCTCACTTGAGCGAGATTCTCCTCTCTCACCTATGTGCTATAGTTGGGTGAGTGTATGTATAAAATAGAGAGGCTCACTCTCTATTTATACTAGTTTCCAACTTGACAATTACTTACCAAGGCCGACTTCTCTAGGAGAGTATAATAACCCTAGTGCCCCAAAACTACAAGGACTTTCACCCCTGTTCAATAAGGAGGGTTAACCTCTATGACTTTACATGAATTGATTACATTAATGATTCTCCTGATACGAACATCAGGGACCAATGAAATACAATATATGAAAAAAATAAGTGAATACATTCCAAAGATACAAATACATCAACAACATGTGCATGTGTTTGTTCAATCATATCTTACTTTGTGGTTATAAGCTTTGTTCATTGTATATGAGAAGTTCAAACTTATCTTTAACTGTCAAGGTTTGGAATGGATGGATTTGGATCCCTTATAGTACCGCTTGGAGAGGTAACTGGTTCTACTTTCTATTATGGGGTTTACTTAGTTCATGTTGAACTAATGCAAACTTATGCTTTTGTCGTGCACGTTCATTGGATGGTGAAAACTTGCTAGCTAAAGTTTGACATGCTATCCATGATATACCACTGTATTCTTTTTGAAGACGACATGACTAGAGTCCTGGCCTAATTATTCCTACTGCTACCGATTATGTTAATTATTACACAGAGTTGGGGTTTATCAGACCTACATCTATCTCGTTTACATTATTATTGTAGCTTACGACTTGATAAATTTTATTCCTATGCTTAGTATTTATAACATATGGTTTGCAATGTTTTTGTCCCTAAATGTTAGAGGCTTAAATCATAAGACTTAACCATATTGTATTAAAGTTTTATATGCAACATGATGTATATGAAGATCCATTTAGGGCATATTCTATATTCCATGAAACCTTGTCTTATCTATGTCAACGAGGGTTTTGATGGTGGTTCTAATACAAAATCGCATTTGTGGGTTTTAAAATATATGGATGCTAGTAAATATCACGACATTGGTGGTGGACAGGGTGGTGGAGTAAATGCTCCTTGGGATGGGGGAAATAGAACCCTAAGCTTGGTCTCTTAGGGATGGGAAAACCATTTGTCACTGCTATGGGTTATTTCTCTGTTCGACTCTCTGGTTTTGTCATAGTGTGGAGGAATGGCTCGCCCTATGCTTTGGAAGGTATGTTCTCCACTTGGGTTTGCAGCGTTATAACTTTGTTATTTTCAGGTGGAGGTTTAGAATACTTCTAAGACACCTCTATTTTTGTTTGCAGGTGACAAGGCTTCCAATCATGTGTTGTGGTGTCTTCCAGGTCATCTACGATACCCTTCATGGGTAAGCCTCGTAAAAAAAAAGATTGACCTATTACCTCTGTGTATAGATGTTTTAGAAGAGATTTTAAGATGTGTGTTGTAAGATTAATGTGGTGAATATATTGACTGTGGGTTTTCTACTGTATGTGACTTCTTTCGTTTAATGAGCATCTAGGGATGTGTATGTAAATATTAGTTGACAAGTGGGCCTTCGGCCATGTTTGTAATTGTTCTCATGTTTCTAAGTTAAACATTAGTTTTGGTGTGTTAATGGAAGTTCCATGTTTTGATTTTAAACGATGAGTTTAACTTATGGCAATGCCATTGCTTGCAATGGAACCTTTATCGATTTGCGACTGTGTAGACTTTCTTAATGGAAAATGTTATTTAAATGGTAATTTATGATTTAAGTTTACAAGCCTGTGGTTATTTATGGATATGGTTGTAAGCTTGGATTATTTTTGCGAAAATGTAAATGATGTGGCTAGGATAGTGCAAACAATAGGTTCTTTTAAATGGATTATGTTGGCATTTTTAAAAGATTTGGGTTGTGTCTTTAATGAATAATTATTAGTGAAATTTTTACCTCTCATCCATGTGCCTTGATGGTGAAATGTAGAGTGTATATTTTTTTCGGTTTAGTGTGGAACATTGGGAGAGAAATGATTTTGATTACGACTTAAAACTGGGTTTTGGGTTCAAGCTTGCTAGCTATGATTTCAAAACTTATGCGAAATACATAGTGTGTGTAATGTTTCTATGGTTAATCTTTCATGTATTTTAGTTTTTTTAGCGTAGTTTACTTTTGACTTAAGTGGAAAATCGTAAAGTTCACATCATTGTCATTTTTTTGCAAATTGAATCCTACAGGATTCGATTCCTTGCATGGTTTGATATAACCTTCATTTTAAAAGGTGAGCCTATAGGACTTGTTCCAGGGATTAGTGGGTGGTGTTTCAATGTTGTAGGAGTGGGTTTTGTTTTGGCATAAGTGCTGGCGACATTCGATCATGAACACTTTTAAATGGATATGACTCGTTTGTATTTAAGTTTGATTCTTATCTTGATGGTAGATAGTATGATTATTGTTCATAATAAATCGCGCCTACAAACCTTAATAGTTATCTACGGCTAGCATGCTATGTAGGTAAATTTATAAAGTTGGAAATAGTGTTTGGGATTTGTTTATGTTTAAATGGTAGGTTTTAAAATAGGTTAACTCTCTTTACTTTATTTTTTTGTTGTAATACTTAAAGTTTCAATAATGATATTTAATTTATACTTTAATGCATAGAATTTATGCTCCATCTTGTAAGTACTTGTTTTGATGGTTAATAATAACACAAGCCTGCTAGAAATATGAAATATGCGAGCATATAAAAAGATAAAGAGTTGGTTTTTCTTTTAAATAGTTCATTGGTTGATTGTTTCATCCTTTAGGGTTAATAAGATCTGTTTACCTAAACTCTGATGTTTTCCATTGTGTTTGAACTTTAAAAATTAAACAAGAAAATATAGCTTAAATTAATAATCTAGTGACTATTACAAGAAATACATCTCTTAGGGAAAACTAAATTTAACATGTAAGTGATAGAAAAATAATTCAGAAAATAATAAACTAATATCCATTCAGAATTTAATCTCCTCATTTAATAGGAAAAAATGTGTAAATTGCAAGGAAAAAATCAATAACCTCATACGTGCAAGTCGAAGCTATTTTAATGGATGGAAATCATGCACACTCGAATACCCAACATTAACAAGTTCATAAACAGATATGACCTCTGTTCAGATAACTAGATCACTTGGGAACCACCATGTTCCACCCAACCATGACCCAAAACCATTCTTGGTTTCAATCCGGATCCCCCTAAGCTGGTTTCAACATGCAACTAGCTTAGATTTCCTAAGGTAAGGCTTCCCTATCTTGGATATCAGTTTCTGTATAAGTTTCATTTTTCCTCTTAAGAAAAATGTTCTCCAAGAACTCTCTTGAATATCATCACGTAGAATTATGGAATAATCCAATTTTTACCCAGGCCTCTCTTTGGCTTGGGTTTTTATAGACAGACTTTTTGGGAAAAAGGGGCAGTTAAATCAGGAATCATATGATTTATTTAAATAACCCTTTTTATTTCATTTAAGTAATTTTAACATTTATTTAAATTTAACTTAGGAACTTTTGACTAGTTCCTACTTTGACTCTTGTAGGCATTTTAATATTTAATTATCATCATTAATAATAATAACATGTGGACCCTTTCATTATTACTTATAGTTACTAGTATTATTTCTATTCTTACTCTTTTATACATGTCATGTATAAATTATATATATGTATATATATACAACATTTTTCTAATATTTAAACTTTAGGTATCACATAGCATGATCCCTAATCATTTGACACCTTTCTTTTAGCTTTGTCACTTTATTCAATAAAGCCTTCAGTTAGGGGTTAGGGAAACCAGGTTAGGAAACTCTAAACCTCCTTGCATGTTGGATTCGCTTATAACATAGTAGTGCTTGAGTACTTTGATGAGGTACATAAATTAGAAATTTTATTTAAATACTTAAAAATAAGTAAGATGAGATCAATGTTTTATCAGAGAAATTTTTCACTAACTCATAGCGTTTATCTAGAGCCCATACTCAACGCTAAGAAATAGGGAGTAACAAACTTAGTGCAATTCCAAATATCCTTTCTCAACACTAATGCTAGGATGTATTTGTAGGATACACCAAGGGATTATTAATTTGTCACAGTGGTCTAGGGATTGAAAACATAGTCTCACAATGAATTTAGACAATTTACCATAAAATTGGCAAAATGGTGTTGCACTGGAAGTAACGTATTTGTATAATCAATGAGTAATGAATAATACAATACAGTGGTCATGCAAGGTGAATGAATGCCAAGCCAATTCAAATTCCCATGGATTTCATTCGAATTGAATGAATGGGTGTAGCTTAACTGACTGTAAGCCATAGTAAACACACTAGTTAACCAACTGATCAAGTCCTGATTGACTCAATTGAGTCCTAACTGAAGTTGGAGTGCAATGGATGACCGAGTCTAATTGAAAGTAGCTCAGACACATGCCACTGCATGCCAACCAACAAGTGTTAGTGCATCAATAAATCCAATGAAACCCGATGAGGTTAATTGAAGTCAAACTGGCCATCAAAGGTGGCTGGAGGCACCCCTATTGACTCAAGTTCATTAAATATTTATAAAATAATCAATATAATGAATGGAGGCACCTTCACCACTCAGCTTAACTAATTGTAACTATCAGTTGGCAATTAAGTGCATTTATTGCACTAAGATGACCCCTGGAGTGCTCCAGTTAGCCTCTCCAAATGAAGGAGAAGGCTTAGTTGGCCTCCTTAACTAAAGGTAGGTGTGGGTGTGCTCATGCTGATGTCATATAGTGCTCCATTGATGTGAATTAAGTCAATAAAACTTATGATAGTGGTTTAACAAGGCCAAATTGACCAAATTAAGTGTGCATGGTGGGTAAATGTCTCCAACACCCCCCCTTAAGCTATACTCAGGAGAAGTAGAAANAACTAAGGCCATAGGTCACCCTGTACAATAATGAAACTCAAACAATGCTCAAAAATAAATCTAAGTAAGGAAAAGAGGGAAAACCCAGTGGGAAACCCACCCACCCCCCTTAAGCTGAACATTGAAAGTAGTTTGATCACCATGATGAACTCACCCCCAATAGTGAATGGAGGTTGTGAACATATTTTCTAAAAATATCTTGGTGAAGATGTCTACAATTTGCTCATCAATAGGCTAGTATTGCAGAATGATGGTCCTGTCATGCACTAATTCTGTGATATAGTGCATGTGTATCTCTACATGCTTGGTCCTCTTCATGGTAACTGGATATGTGGATATCTTAATAGCACTCTGATTGTGACAAGAGAGGATAGTGGACAAAGTACTACCAAGATCAAACTCTAAAAGAATGCCTTGCAACCAAACAACTTAGATGCAAGCATTCATCGCTCCTCAATACTCGGCCTCTACTGAAGACAATGCTATGGTGGATTGTTTTTTGATAGACTAGTAAATGGGGCCACCTCCAAACATGAATACATATCCATAAGTAGACTTTCAATCAATAGAATCACCTGCCCAATTGGAATCTGTGTAACCAAGTAGCTTTAGCTCGGAGTCTGCAGCATAGTGAATGTCGTAGGTCCTGATTCCCTGAATATACTAGAGGATCCTCTTGGATTCCTTCCAATGAATATCATGATTCTACTACATGTATCTTGATACAACATTCATAGCATAATAGATAACAGGCCGAGAATGAGTCAAGTAGAGCAAGCTACCTATCAGCTGTTGATAAATAGTGTAGTCCATGGGAGGTGTGTTTTTTCCTTCTTCAAGGCTGATCCCTAAAAGGAAAGGAAACCGGGAAGCCTTACATTCAGCCATGTTAAACTTGACTAAAATTTATGATATGTATTTGTACTGAGTGATCTTTATCGCATCAAAATTTTGCTCAATTTCGAGCCCTAGAAATTGTTTCAAGAGCCCCAAATTGCTCATTTCAAATGCATTGTGGAGAGCAGTTTTGATGAATGAAATAGAAGTAACTATGCTACCTGTAATCAGTAAGTCATCAACATATAAAACAATAATAATCAAACTGTTGTATATACACATTTGGATTTGATTTACACCTTTTGGGGCCTGTTTTAACCCGCATAGTGACTTCTTTAGTTTGCAAACCAAAGATGGATCATAAATGTAACCCTCAGGATGCTTCATGTATATCTCCTCATGAATATATCTATGTATAAATGCAGACTTAATATCCATATGATGCACTTCCCAGTGCTTAGATGCAAAAAATTGCCAAAATTAGGTGGATGAAGTCCATTTTTGCAACCAATGCAAAAGTCTCATGGTAGTCCACACCTTGGACCTAGGAGAAACCTTTTGATACCATATTTGCCTTTTATTTGGAAGTGCTTCCATAAAAAACAACCTTATTCCAAAACACCCATTTGCATTGAACCAATTTCCTCCCCGGAGGAAGAGAAACTAGCTCCCAAGTAGTGTTTTCATGAAGATAATTCATCTCTTCATCCATGGAAACTTGCTATATCGGATCCTTTCGAGCATGGTAGTAAGAATTAGGGTATAAAATTATCATCAAATAAAAATATTCAGACAGCAAATAGTTAGTACATGAGATCACAATACCTACTCTTTGGAAATCAGACTGTGTCCTCCTTGGATCATCCAAATTTCCAATGTTATCACCTGTGGAGGAGAGTGTCCGTCGGGCCCATGTTGGGAGATGATTTTGTACTTTAGGTTCTGATTCATCATCTAATGTTTGTTGTTCACTAATATCAGAAATCAAAGGATACAAATCATGGTCATCACCCCCAATTACATCATCCAAATATTCAGTACAAGAGGAAGGAAATTCAGCAGTTTTCTGCTTCACTAGTTCTACCTCCTGGAGAGGCTCTTCGAACATGAAACTCCTTTCAATGATGATATGTTTTGTTTTTATATCCAACAGATTGAAACCTTTATATTCATCAATATATCATATAAACATACATTTGATGCTTTGCAGTTGCAAAATCACTCCTTTTATCAAGCGAAATTCGGACCCATGCAATGGACCCAAACACCCTCAGATTCGACACATCTGGCTTGTGTTTGAAAAATGCTTCGAAAGAGGTCTTCCCTTTCATGGATGACTATGGCACTCTGTTCTAAATATATGCTACAGCATGCATGGATTCATCCCACAAATTTGTAGCCAACTTCTTTGATTCCAACGTATAGGTGGTCATCTCCTTGAGAGACCGATTCTTCCTCTCCGCTACACCGTTCTGCTGGGGAGTGTAGTGGACTAAATGCTGCATATGAATACCAATTTGGGAACATGTATGCAGTAACTCATTACTGACATACTTGCCACCATTATCAGATCTCAAAATCTTGATCTTTTTTTCAGGTGCATTCTCAATAAAGGCCTTCAATTCAATGACTTTTTCCAAGACTTCCAACTTCTTTTTGATAAAAAAGACCCATGTGTATCTAGAAAAGTCATCAATGAAAGTCAGAACATACCTTGATCCATTCATGGATGTGATATACATGGGACCATTGATATCAGAATGTATCAGTCCTAAGATGCATGATGCTTGGCTTGTCTTCCCTTGATCAAACTTATGCTCAGGGTGCTTTCCAACAACATAGCCCTTGCAAATTCTAGTGGTAGCTTTGATGACTGGGAGACCTTCAACCATAGAATTATTTTGTAATTGCTGCAAGTATTTGAAGTTTAGGTGGATGAACCTCTCAATCCATAGTATACTAACTTCATTTCCATGAGTTAGCAATGCAGTGCGATTTGCATCCACCACAAAATGGGAGAACTTGTAGGCTTTTGCATGATGGTTTGCAAGGCCTTTTGCTACAAGTTTTCTAGATGTAAGTTCTATGATATCTACATCATATGAGCTAAAGGAGACTCTCTTGGTCCCTCCCATATGTGTCATTTGTTAAACACTTAGGAGGTTTGATGCAAGAGATGGTACATACAGAACATTGGAGAAATAACCATGTTTGAGATCTACAGTACCTTGTCCTTTGGATATGATTGTGGAGCCATATCCCATGTGGATGGGAATGGATTTTATGGTCTCCAAATATGAGAAAGAGTCTCTTTCAGCCATCATTTGATTTGAAGCTCCATAATCTATCAAGAGAGCTTTGTACTTCGAAGTGTTTGCCACGAGAGCATGACCTCTTTCATGCTGTGGTTCCCGATCTTGCTGATCTCTCCTCCGAAAGCTTTCTGGAATATTGATGTGATTTTTCTCAAGAAGAGAAACAACTTCATCAAGTTTATTTTTCATATAGGCATGTTTAGGGTGGAATCCCTTCCTACAATATGAACACTTGACTTTTTCCTTCCCATGATGCCCTTTGATTTTGTTCTTCTTCGAGCCAGAAGGCTCTTCATGCTGCTGGTTTTCAACTTTAGGCTTAAGAGCTTCAAATTTGGTTTTTGGGTTCTTCTATTGATTTCCTTTACCCTTCATATCTTTGGGCTCTGAGACATATAGGGCTTGATCATGGGAGAATCTGATGATCCCCATCTGGACAAGCTTATCATGTTCACTTGTTAGGGACTCAATGAAGGCATTGAGAGAAGGCATCTTCCATCCACGGGTTGTGAGCTTCCCTGCATAGAATGTAGAAACAAACATTGAATAATTAGCTCCAAGTTTGGAGAGAATGATGAGGATGAGCTGATCATCCTCCTTATCCACCTTGCATTGCTTCAACAGTAAGACAATGTGCTTGAACTTTGTGAAAAAATCAATTAAGGTCTCGAAATTGGAAGGTTGGAGAGACATCAACTCATTTTCAAGCTGGTAAACTCTCAAATCATCCTGTTTTCCATACAGGGTGTCGAATTTGTCCCAAATTTTCTTTGGAGTCTTAAATCTCAAGAGATGGAAAAGAAGATCTCGGGAAATAGAGAGGCACAAGAATCCGAATGCTTCATCTTTCTTGTTCAAGAATCTAGCTTTGTCTATCACATGAGTAGGCTCATCTTCAGTGTCCATAGTGACCTAGTAGAGTCCTCTGGCACGTATTTCGATCTCCATATCACCTTTCCATGAATGGAAATTGAATGGAGTCAAGAGTTATACAAAAGAAGCCATTTCAAACTACTAGAGCGAATGCTTTCACCTGTTAAAACCTGCAAATCACAACAAAAGGGACACCATAAGGTCAAACAGCCTGCAAATTTTAGGATTTCATCACACCCAACATAGTTGATCAAGCAAGCTTGATCAACAATTTCCTAACTTGGGGTATTTAAGTGGTAATCCTTTGCTTCTGGTGCAATGCTGGAATTTTTTTTGAGCTTTGCTCAATTTTCATGCAAGATCTGTCAAAAACCTTGTTTTTGAGAGATCTAAGCTTCATCCTACCATGAGCTCTGATACCATATTAACTTGTCCTAATGGTCTAGGGATTGAAAACACAGTCTCACAAAGAATTCAGACAATTTAGCATAAAATTGGCAAAATGGTGCTGCAATGGAAGTAGCGGCTCTCTGTAATCAATGAATAATGAATAATACAATGCAATGGTCATGCAAGGTGCATGAATTCCAAGACAATTAGAATTCCCAAAGAGGTCATTCAAATTGAATGAATATGTATAGCTTAACTGACTATAAGCCATAGTAAACACACTAGTTAACCAACTGATCAAGTCCTGATTGACTCAACTAAGTCCTAACTAAAGTCGGAGTGCAATGGATGACTGAGTCTAACTGACACTAGCTCAGAAACATGTCACTGCATGCCAACCAACAAGTGGTAGTGCATCAATAACTCCAATGAACCCCAATGAGGTTAATAGAAGTCAAACTGGCCATCAGAGGTGGCTGGAGGTGCCCTTGTTGACTCCAGTTCATTAAATATTAATAAAATAATCAATATAATGAATGGAGGTTCCTTCACGACTTAGCTTAATTGATTGTAACCATCGATTAGCAATTAGGTGCATTTATGACTCTTAGATCACCCCAAAAGTGCTCCGGTTAGCCTTTCCAAATGAAGAAGAAGGCTTAGTTGGCCTCCTTGATTGAAGGTAGGCATGGCTGTGCTCATGCTAATGTCATATAGTGCTCATCTGATGCCAATTAAGTTAATAAAACTTAGGATAGTGGTTTAACAAGGCCAAATTGAGCAAATTAAGTGTGCATGGTGGGTAAATGTCTCCAATAGGGATACAATGGCCAAGGATTCAATGTTCCAGAGATTATGCTCAACATCAACTTGGAAGGCCCAGTTATTATGCCCAACACTTGCAATTTTTATCTTTTCATCTGCTTCACAACTTCACTCAACACAAAGACTTAAAATACTCATGCACTCTAGTGCCTCTCACTCAACGCAACCATTAAATACTCATGTGTTCCACATCTTCTCACTCAACATAAAACATCACGTACTTATGTGCTCGAGAGCTTCTCACTCAACACAAACATCTCATCAATTATGTGCTTCATGGTCCATGCCCAACACATGAAATCATATTTATAAAACATATGCAATTGGCTTACACCCAATATATCAAACAAATCATCTGTAATACGCTAGTTTTGACCCCATTTGAGTTAAGGGGTACATGATGTATATTTTGTAATTAATCATGGTGAGGAGCTAAAGGCAAAATCCCCACCATTGATTCGGCTGTGTTATGTTTTGGAAATAGGGATCGTTGCCGATGGTGTATTGTGCTGTCCAACACATTATAGCTTTGGCATCATGTAAATACGCATATCAATTTAATTAAGCCTACAGCCATCTACGATGATGCAACGTTAAATAAAAAGGGCATGATTCCAAAGGATATGGGGGGGGGGGGTTGTCTAAACTATGGGGGGCATTGGGAGTTAGCCATGTGTCACCACCACCCCTGTTGNCTGATAGAAATACCACACCTGATCCCACTCTCCACGGCGTGCAGATGGTTTTCCCACTAATTAGATCACGAGTCTGTTCATTTGCTCTCACGCAGATGGAGTTAAAGGTTACACATTCCTTTATTTGGGGGTTCTCCCCTTCCTCCTTTCTCATCTATTGCTAGTCAGGGGTGTTCGTTCTCTTGATCATGTAGCATTTTGGGTGTCTTTTCCCCACCATTTTTCAGACTACGTATTGTTTTGGGTATGTCCATCGTTGTGTGGAGGTTGGGATTTCTGGGATGGCTCGGGGATTTCCATTTGGTCTTTCCCATATAGAGTGGATCATGAGATGAGTTGTTTTGGCCACTAATTGCTGGTTGTAGTCTTCCCCACGGATTGTTGACTGCGTCTTCCTTTACAATGCAACATTTGTCGAAGATTGTTGTGTTTTTACCCTGTGGCTCATTGCTGAACCGTGGTGGCTGTTCTCCTCTATTCATTTGAGTGTTGGGGATCCCTACACTGTGGGGACATTGGTTTATTTCCCTTTTTGAATGGCCTATCTCTTTCCTTGCGTACAGGTTGAGAGTCTATTCTTCCCCTTTCTCTACTTGTGTAAGTTATCTAGCAATCACATTGGGAATGATGTGTACTGTGAGCTCGGGGATGTTGGTGGGTTGTTGATCTTCACAATCGTTGGTTGAGTTTTCCATGTCCATGCTGGGGGTGTGGCTTCTTCCAACTACAGACTGTGTAGTTGTTACCATCATTTCTTGTGGTATTGGGGATATTGTCTTCCCCTGATTTTGGGTTGCTTCTTGGTTGTTGAGGTTATAGGGATTGTTGCTGAGTTTTTTAAGCCAGGCTAGGGCCAAGAACAACTCTGAAGCATTGTTTAACCTGAACTGTGTTTTACCTTTTGTTTGGGGTTGTCACCCTATGGTATTCCTCTTCCTCAGAGAGCTGTGAACTATTTTTTTTGTTGTGGTATGCAGTGGTTAGTCTTCGGACTGTTGAGAGTAGGATTAGAGGCTGGGTATGCTTGAGAAAACTGGTGTTTGAGGTCATCAGCTTAGCATTTATCCTTTCCTAGCTCCTTGATGACCTGATAAACCCTACTATGTAGGCTTGGCTAGTTTGTGTACCTTGGCTATGTGTAAGCATGTTTCGACCCTTATTCCTTGAGGAATCATGCCTAGCTCAGGGGTGGCAGTGTTGCTGAGAGATTGATGAGCATGCTTGCCTATGGTTGGGTGGAACGTTGCAGTGATGTAGCTAGTTGTGGGACAAGTTCTTATCAGATGAGTATTCTTGACTATTCTGCATCTACATTTATATTTACTGATTGATGAACATGTGGCATGCTTAAATGAATGTATGTTTGCTTCCGCTATGTATATGAAGGGCATCTTAGTATGTATTATGTTTAAGCTTTTTATTTTAGCATTATTTTCCTGTCCATGTTCATGGGGCTATTTTCCTGCATGTTTTGTGTTAGTAGCATCCTCTTTTCGATCAGAGGGTTGGGGACGTTATAGTGTGGTATCAGAGCTCTGGTTGCAGCATGGGCCTAAATGGGCCATGAAAGGTTAGATAGAAAAGGCAGGTTGCTTTTTTCCTAGCAGCAATCAGAAAATTGTGACATAAAAACTTCAACTTAAAAAATTGTCCAAGTGCTAGAACCATCGACCCATCGAGAGACTAAGTGTGAAGCTCTTCCGATGCAGTGTCTCACTTAGTCTGAAGGTCACCAGATGAGGGACAAATAGCCTTGGTTTTGGAAAATTCCTAAGTGTTTGGCCATCGGCACATCAGATAGCTTAGACATATGGATCACCGATTCTCAAGTGATCAAGTGCCACTATTGCGGACGGATAGAGGACTATCCCTCCGACGGATAGAGCCTTCAACCACCGATGCCATGGAAGGAAGACGTTTCAGCAGCCAACGCAATGGGAAAATATTTTTGAAAAATTCTCTGAGGCCCGAAATCTTCGGCCATTGGATGAAGATAGTGGTTCATGCACCCATCGTTGTGGAAGCCTAGAGCACTAGCCTTCCGACGAGGAAAAGCTCCGACTGCCGATGATCGATGTGCTTCAGCCTGCCAATTGGAAATGAACAGATGATTTGATCGCTATTGGATAAGAGATGGTCAAGCCGATATGATGATGGGAAAGGATGAAAGGTCACCAAAAATTAGTTGGTTGAACCACCGACGCCGACGGTAGAGTGAAATTTTTCGAAAAATTTTCTAAGGTAAGAAAATCATTGGCGTGCAACGGACATTAGTGGTATTGATTGTTGATGAACATCAGCAAGACATAGCAAATGATGTGTCCATCATTGCAGCTATGTAATGGACTATATGCTCGATGAATAGTTGCTCCGACAACCGACATCGGCAGTGGAAAGAAGAGACTTAAAGCGAAAAATTCAAAAATTTCAAAAAATTTTCTAAGGAACCAAATCATCAGCCATTGGGAAATGATAGGAGATCAGATTTCCAATGAACAGTGCAGTCATCCTCCGACGCATACAGGTTCCTGATGCCGATGTATTTTAGCCTTTGATCGGAAAAGGATAGAGGATGATGAGTCACCATTGCGGCTGCGAAATGAGCTATTCCATCGATGCTAGTCCTTCGAGTCACCGATGCCGAGGTGTTCAGTGAACTACAAAGGTGACAAACAAAAGATAATTAGGATTTGAAGTAGCCGAGGTAGAGAAAAAGGAGAAAGAAAATCTTCTAAGTATTGAAAAATTTTGGAATTCAGCGAAGTTCTGAAGTTATCAGCGATCGGAGAGAGAAAGAAGAAGCAGACGCCAGCATGTCGGTGAAAGTTAGAGGAAAGAACCTCTAATGTTTTAAATGATCAAACTGCCAATGGCGGTGAAAATTTCGTGACTACATTAGAGGAAGTTAGCTAATGGTGAACCGCTGTTGCGGATGGCTAGGCAACTATCCCTCCAATGGATAGTGGTCGACATCACCGATGGGTAGTTTTTGACGTCGCTGATGAATGGTTGAGGGAAAATTTGCAAAAAATTTCCTAAGTGACGAAAACGTCGAAAAATGATAGGAAATAGGAACGTCGAGGAGCATTGGAAGGATTTAGTTGATTGGATTACCGCCATTGCGGGTGAATATGGAACTAACCATCCGATAAGTGAGTGGTTAGTTTCTCCGACCACTGATGCCGCAGTAGGTAACGTTCCAATCACCGACCCATCGGAGAAAAATATACTATTTGATCACCGCAATGTTAGAAATTTTAGTGTCACGATACAGCGGACCCATTCAGTCTTGGCTCACCGAAAGTTAGTGGATAATTGCTCCGATCCGCCGACAGATTAGTGAACCGCAGACACTACAATGAGGATGCTGCCGCCGTTGTAGACGTCTAGAGGACTAGGTGTTTGATGCCAGAGTGGGTTGTCGTTCCAACTGCCGATAGAGATGTGATCCGCAGAGATTTTAAAGGTTTTTGGCTGCCGTTGCGGAATAAAAGACCACTACGAGCTTGATACAACGAAAGGGAATAGACAAGCGACCCACCGATATAGCAGAGAAAATTAGACGTTCTAGCCACCGAAATGTCAGAAATTTTGTTGGGATGAGACCCGATTTTGACAAAGAAATTTTTTGGGTTTTCAAAGTGGAATTTTTTTAGCAACTTCCAACTGTTTTTCAATGGATTTAAGCAGACTTTCAATGGGTTATAGGGCTGAAAAGGAAGAAAATTGTAGGTGGTTGAAGTTCGCATTTCAGACTAGAATACATTTGGTAAAAAAAAGAAAGCATCATTTTGAAGCGATGTGGTTTTCACACCTAAGGTCGAAATGAAGCCTGTGGACAGGAATTGGAAAGCTTATCCAGCAGGGAACAAGGGAGAGTCACCAGAATGTGAATGCAGAGTAGCAAAGTGCTAGTGATTGCTGAAAGAGAAATGTACTACTGTCAATATGTAGAAATAAAAGAATTGCATACCTAGAGGTAGCAAGGCCATGAAGTCAAACCAACTGTTGTATGGAAGAGGAGTTCCATGCAAAGATGTAGGACTTGAAAAGGGAAGTTTCCTTAAACCCTATCTTACTGATTATAACTATGTTTCATAAGTTTTATACATCAAATGTATGAGGATATGCTTTGCATAAATAGGATATTGAGGATTATACATTTATAATGAACCACTAATGATAGTTATTGCATTGGTGTTGGCATTAGTGGAGAAACCAATGACAAGATGGACCTGGCTAAATATGTTGATGATGCTAAAGAATGTGACTAACAACCCTCTAGAGAAAGGGATAAGGCAACGAGTCCATAATCAAAAGTTGGTAAGCAAATTCTACAATATCCTGCAAAGGACCAACCAAATTGGTCATGCCAATGGTGTAAGTAGGACCCATGAAGGTAAGAGTTTGATTATGAAAAATTCCATGGAGTGGTAAAGGTAAGAGACCTCATACCATGTGGATATTTGAATGTTATACTACATTCATATAGAAATGTGTCATGCCTGTATATGTTTAGTAGCCCAAGGAAAGTAAGTACTAATGATCTTGATTATAGTAATGCATCATATATGAAGTAGTCATGGTTAGGCCATGCATGGTATGTTGAATGCATAGCATTCCTGAATCAATGCAAGGCAGCATTGAGTGGATATGCATTAAAATATTTCACGAATCTTGTAGTTATGCATTGAATGGATGCATATGAAGGGTGTGAGTAACTAATTGCATAAGTATAGGTCAAAATGTTGTGATGCATTGAATGAACGCATTGAGATAAGTGCATGTGATATTATGAATAAATAATGGCTGAAATGATGAACTGATGACAATTCTGGAACCATTTCAAAGCCTGTGATGAATGCAGGATAGTAAGTGCATGAAGAGGGTAGTCATGATCAATTGGCTGCCGAAAATGCTATATGAAAGAGCAAGGTGGTACAAATGATACGTTGGTGAAGTAAGGAGTATCTAAACATTTCATTTAAATTACATGAATGATGTGACTATACCCTATAATTTAAAGTATGATAATGATTGCGTGAAGTAAATGAGTTTTGGTAATATTGATGTGATTAATAGCTGGAAATGTTTGAATTTTATAAATTCTAAAAATGCTTCAATGATTGTTGTAGCAATGGAAAATGTTATAGGCATCAAGACTTACTAAGTGTTTGGTTGACTAAGGTTTAGGTTGCAGGTAGATTGTTTGGGACATGGCAAAGTGGGTAAGACCATGACAAAGGCCGAAATCTACCATGAGAAAGAGCCAAACCTCCTGAGAAGAGTCTCATGGCCGTGATAATAGTTTGTATGCATAATGAGTTGTAAATTTAATTCTATGAATTTCGGATTTAAGAAATTGCTGACAACTACTAATCACTATTGGCTTGCATAAGATTGTGTCAGGAGGATGCATTGTAAGTGGGTATTCATGTTATTCTAGTAAGCATGAAATTATAATGGGTATAGTGGTGCTGCTTACAAGAGACCCACAAACGAGGATCACCTCATTGCCAAGCAAATCAACTTCTGTAGTAAATAGAGTTGCAAATTCTCCTTGAATTCAATTAATAATGTTATTGCTTGGTTATGGAACAAAAAAATTTGGATTGTATTATCAGATAATGATGCATTGTTTAGCTATTTGATGAATGTGATAGGGGTACACACTGCAGGGAGACCATATGTGATGGCCTGCAGGAGCCAAACTTCATAGGAAGGTTTTCGCTTATCTTGAAATGGGTTTGAGGGAAACTCCATTGGACATTTTGGAAATGCCTCATCTGCACTACATGGTTGGTAAGAAACATGAGTGAGATGGTATGGGTTATGTCAGTAAGACATGTGTGGATACAAAATGAAAAAAGGAATTGGGATGGCAAACCGAGGGACTGTAAACTCAAAGAAGGGAGCCCCATTCCTCCTTAACGAAGGAATACTGCTACAACAAATGGATAAGTGTCTATAACCGTAGCTAAGAATATGCATGTCAAATTGTTAAATTCATATGCAGAACATGTTTTGATTTTATTTCCACTAGGACCGATTGCTTGAGTATGAATAGGGCCTACATGATACAAACTAGACAAGGGTGCACACTTTTCTGATGTCAGATCATGGAAGGATTTTTCAATGTTGATTACACCCCAGGGAGTGGACACACTCCTGGTGTCTCAATACTTGATAGTGAATAGTGTGAAATATGGTTACAATTTTAGAGCAATAACGCGAACAAATATGCTTATATTGCTTGTGTTGTCAGGATAAACAAAGGTAAATTGGTATTATACACTAAATGGATAATGGCTTGAACTCATCCTACCTTCTACAGAGAAGGGAACCAACCATGTGGGGAGGCTCCATGGTTCAGAGGTCTGAAAATAGACCAGAGACACTAAAAGTGTCATGACCAAATACATGCAATTGTTGACGGTCTGATAAACCCAATGAGGGTTGGCTTGACTGTGTCTGATATATATATATATATATATATATATATA
>LPNX011173420.1:579517-610118 GCA_001517045.1 Pseudotsuga menziesii
GGAATGGTTAATTGCTTACCCAAGAAGGGACATGAATAAGCTCATATGCATGTTGGGAAGGCATGAAAATAATGAAAGTCTCCGTGATGAGTCTTGGACTGTCATGGCAATTGGGAAATTAAATGACTGATATTAATGACTATATTATGCTTGGCCTAAGAGAATTTCAATGATGCATTTCACAGGTGAGAAAGGTGAAATCCAGTGGTGCACATTGATCATGGCAGCAGATCAAAAATTGCTGGACTTGGCTGTAAGTATCCTTCAAATGATTACTAGGACCCAAGAGAATCTTGGAGAGATGCTCAAGATATAGAAAAGGAAGAATGAAATGAACCACCAGATTTTGTAACACTCTATTGGGTTGGAAAGGGAGGTGAAAAGCCTTCTGGGAGCCATCGGCAAAGGAAAGAAAGGTGGATCAATGATGGAACATTTGTCCAAGCGATCCATCAAGAAACAGTCCAGGCATGAAGACTCAAAGGAAAGTGAGCAGGTAAAGATGAAACAGCCAGTGAAATGCTTCGAATGCGGAGGACATCATTTATGCCAGTACTGTCCACCGAGGGAACATAAAGAGGGCAGCAAAAACAAGGTTCCTAGGCTTCGGGATAAGCCAAGAGCTAAGAACCAACAAGAGAAACTCATGGAAATTGAGGGGCTTGGTCCTGAATGTTCATAGTAAATGAATGAACATGGGACAGGTCTGCAAAATTTTGAAATTTTGATGTGCAAATTGTATATGTCTTGGAACACCACGGACGGTGTTATTCCAAGGGGGAGGGGATTGTAATACCCTAGTTTTGACCCCATTTGCATTAAAGGGTACATGATGTATATTTTGTAATTAATCATGGTGAGGAGCTAAAGGCAAAAGCCCCACCATCGATTCAGTTGTGTTATGTTTCGGAAATAGGGATCGTTGCCGATGGTATATCGTGCTATCCGGCACATTATATCTTTGGCATCATGTAAATATGCACATCAATTTAATTAAACCTACAGCCAGCTACGACGGTGCAATGTTAAATGAAAAGGGCATGATTCCAAAGGATAAGGGGGGGTTGTCTAAACCATGGGGGCCATTGGGAGTTAGCCATGTGTCACCACCACCCATTTTATTCTATTGTTAGTTGGAGCAGTGATTTGCTGATAGAAAGACCACGCCTGCTCCCACTCTCCACGATGTGTGGATGGTCTTCCCACTAACCAGATCGTGAGTCTGTTCATCTCCTCTCATGCGGGCAGAGTTAAAGGTTACACATTCCTTTGTTTGGGGGTTCTCCCCTTCCTCCTTTCTTGCCGATTGCTAGTCACAGGTGTTTGTCCTCTTGATTGCATAGCGTTTTGGGTGTCTTTTCCCCACCATTTTTTAGACTGCGTATTGTTTTGGGTATGTGCATCGTTGTGTGGAGGGTGGGATTTCTGGGATAGTTTAGGGAGTTGTGTTTTGTATTTCCCATATAGAGTGGATCATGAGATGAATTGTTTTGGCCACTGATTGCTGGTTGCAGTCTCCCTCATGCATTGTTGACTGTGTCTTCCTTTACAATGTGGCATTTCCCAAATATTGCTGTGGTTTTACCCTGTGTCTCATCGCTGAACCGTGGTGTTTATGCTCCTATGTTCATTTGAGTGCTATGGATCCCTACGCTGTGGGGACGGTGGTTTCTTTCCCTTTTTGCATGGGCTGTCTCTTTCCTTGCATACAGGCTGAGAGTCTATTCTTCCCCTTTCTCTACCTGTGTAAGTTCTCCAGTAATCACATTGGGAATGGTGTGCGCTGTGAGCTCCGGGATGTTGGTGGGTTGTTGATCTTCACATTCATTGGCTGAGTTTTCCCCTGTCCATGTTGGGGGTGTAGCTCCTTCCAACTGCAGACTGTGTAGTTGTTACCATCGTTTCTTGTGGTTTTGGGGCTGCTGTCTTCCCCTGGTTTTGGGTTTCTTCTTGGTTGCTGAGGTTATCGGGATTGTTGTTGAGTTGTTTTGGCAATGCTAGGGCCAAGAACAACTTTAAAGCATTGTTTAACCTGAACTCTGTTTTACCTTTTGTTTGGGGTTGTCACCCTGTGGTCTCCCTCTTCCTCACAGAGCTGTGAACTATTTGTTTTGCTATGATATGCAGTGGTTGGTCTTCGGACTGTTGAGATTAGGATTAGATGCTGGGTATGCTTGAGAAAACTGGTGTTTGAGGTCATCAGCTTAGCATTTAGCCTTTCCTAGCTCCTTGACGACTTGATAAACCCTATTGTGTTGGCTTGGCTAATTTGTGTACCTTGGCTATGTGTAAGCCTGTTTCGACCCTTATTCCTTGAGGAATCATGCCCAGCTCAGGGGTGACAGTGTTGATGAGAGATTGATGAGCACACTAGCCTATGGTTGAGTGGAATGTTGCAGTGACGTAGCTGTTTGCGAGACGAGTTCTTAGCAAATGAGTATTCTTGACTATTCTGCGTCTACATTTATATTTACTGATTGATGAACATGTGGCATGCTTGAATGAATGTATGTTTGCTTCCACTATGTATATGAGTGGTATATGAAGGGCATCTTAGTATGTATTATGTTTAAGCTTTTTATTTCAGCATTATATGCTTGTCCATGTTCATGGGGCTATTTTCCCGTTTGTTTGGTGTTAGTAGCATCCTCTTCCTGGTGAGAGAGTCGGGGATGTTACATCATCATTCTTAGGTGCAGTGGGTTCTTAGGCTCAATATACCAAATAAAACATCAAGGCAACAACAGAAGCAATGGGGCTTATGCCCATAAGTGTTAGATGAAAATTTGGCATATTACATTAAGGAATTGATATGTCAATTGATTTATACATGTTTAGAATTTTTAAATGTATGAAGCAAAGTAATTAGTAGTTTAGAATTTCATGTTAATTTGTAAATACCACTGAATCAAACCCAATGATGAAGAATAAACTGTAAAGTGTGAGATTTCCATTATTTTAAATTAAGAACCTAGGAAGGTCCCTACATACGATACATGGTTCCAAATGTAGGCTTACTACAATTTAAACCCAAAACCCTCAGAAAAAAATAAAACTTATTTGAACTCAGAACTCTAACACAACTTGTTAGCTTCTCGGATAAACGAAGGAAGTGATGTATCCAGTCTCCCCATCTAGACTAAGGCAACACAATCTTTACCTCTAACATAACTCAAAATTTGAAGGACCTTCCCTACATGCAAGGGGGAAAGTACAAGGGAACACAATCTTTACACAGAACATAACTCAAAATTTGAAGGACCTTCCCTACATGCAACGGGGAAGGGAGGCTGCAAAGAGAGGAGAGAAAGACTAGCTTGAGACTGAGTGAAAGGTACTGGATACGCAAGTGTAAACTTGTAAACTCTACCGTGTGTTACAGGAAAAATCTAGTGAAACTTGTGGTGGGTCTTTACCTGCGAGGAAATCACGATTCGGAAACATGGATTATAAGTTGTTTTATATATAGAGAGAGAGAGGAAAAATTGCATTAATACCTAAGTTATTAGGGAAACAAGATGGAAACAAATAATCGCCATTCAACTTAGCTATAATTAAGCTTCCTGGAAGATTTTCAAATGCCAATCATGTATGTTATTTATGGTGAAATCTATATGAAATATAAAAACTTTGACCATCCAGTCCTTTGGTCAAAATCAGGACAACAATTATATCTTTGGGCCAAGGTCGGTCAATCTGCGACCTGCACACCATACAAGCCTGAAAACCTCACATTGGTAAATGTACTTGGGTGAAATTGATGGTGATAATTTGACTGATTCTGTGTGATTTGGATGTTATTTCACTGAAGGATATATCTCCGCAACACACCAAAAAACTAGTGGATCTTATATGCGATTATGAAAAACATTCGTACTATTCTTTTTCATTTGAGCTGCAACCATATTTTAGTTAAAATAATTATCTAGCACGCATTCCGAAGTTTAAATTCATTGTATAACAGTACCGAGCCACTTAAAGCCCCGAGTATTTGCTTCTCAAAAGCGTTGACCTTGTCTTCTTTAAAATCCTCGAGGAATATTACCATTATGAACTAAACGTATGTCATAAAACAGTGCAGTAAATCACCGAGTGTGATTCAGGGAAGCATGCTTAGGGCTCTTCATATTTTTGCATGCACATTCGCTTTGTTACAAAATACTTTAAATGAACTTTAGAGTATCTACAATGTATTTCACTGGAGATTTCTCATCATTCCTATGCAAGATGAGATCTCAATACATATCCAACATTGCAATGTATCACCTACATCCATGCATGTAGGAAGATTAGGAATGGATGGATAATATACTCACGGTTGAAAGCAGGACGACCAGCTTAGCCGTTCTAATATTGTAGCCAGAGGCATGGTGGTATTGCAGGAGGTGTCCTTGCAAACACCTTCTTCATCTCTCTATCAAACGGTGTATCATTTGAATATCTCTGGGTATTTAGCATCCCTAACGCCCTCCAAAGCAGCAATCTTTTAGATATATACTATAAAAACAAAAGCAAAATACAGGAAACCCCTGTGGAATTCACTAATGGCTAACAAATTTACACCTACATAAACCACTTAACTATGAAATTTTATCTGAACAAAAGTTACCAAAGAAAAGCATTAAATAGGTGGAGGGCTAAGCCCTTAGACGACCCTAGACGCCATGATGTGGATGTGTGTAGCACGCAGCTGGGAGCAAGCTCCAAGGATACTCAGTAGCTCTTTTTGTGGTTTGATTTAACGTTGCGCTGCATAGTAGCTGTCTACGTAAGATTGGGGAACCCAGCGTGGGAGGAGCCACCTGAATAAACCGTGGGACAGTATAGGCGTGCATGATATGCCACACCAGACCAGATGGAAGAGAAAGGAAGATAGGGGTGCAAGCCAGCTAGTACCCCATCAACAAAACTTGTTAGATACTGAAGGAAAGAAAGGACGGAAAAAAAACATCACACTCAACAAAACAAACCCTAGCTAGCAGAAACCTTACCAGTCGGGCTGAGTGCAGAGCGCAGAGCTCGTAGCCAAAAAAAAACGGTCAAGAATAATGAAGTTATTCAGGAAAAGCTAGGGTTTTACAACCGATCGACTTTTTCCAATATATATAATTTTAGTAGTTGTCGGATGAGCCTATTTGGACACGTGTCCCTCATGCAACAGTGCGGAACAATCTAAAGGATAGGGTTAGCCTAATGGTAAGTCAACAAATTTTCTTTGGTTTATTTAAATAATTAAAATTGTTATAATTGTTTAAATTTTTATTTAATTATTTAACCTTGTAAATATTAAAAAAAATTAAATTGCAAATTATTTAAATCTTCTAAAATTGTTTATTAAAAAAATAATAATAAAATATTTGTTAATCAGTTAAGTTTGGATATTTACACTAATAGAAAAAAAAAATAGTTATTAAAAAAAGAAAGTGTATTTCCAATTTTATGTTGATGCCTAAATTATATATTAAGGGTTAATCCTTAGTTTATGATTAATATTATCCACATAATTTAGATTATAAACTATTTCGAATAATTCTTGGAGAAATCTAGAAGTTAGGGTTAGATTAATGCTAAGTCAACAAATTTTATTTGGTTTATTTAAATAATTGAAATTGTTAAAAATTTTATTTAATTATTTAACCTTGTAAATATTAAAAAAAGATAAATTGCTAATTATTTAAATCTTTTAAAATTGTTTATTAAAAAAATAATAGTAAAATATTTGTGAATTACTTCAGTTTGGATATTTAAACTAATTTAACAAAATTTTGCTAGTTATTAAAAAAAAAATTGTATTTCCAATTTTATGTTGATGCCTAAATTATAAATTAGGGTTAATATACATTAAGGGTTAAGCCTTAGTTTAAGATTAATATTATCCACATAATTTAGATTATAAACCATTTTGAATAATCTTAGAACATAAATCAAGTTAATTCAATTTTAGGTTAAATGGAGTAACATAGGACTTTTTGTGTGAAATCCATAAAAGTGTAACCCCACAGATAAATGTGGATGTTCACGGCTACCTAAGTCATGAGCGGGATGCAAAAACATGCATTTAATGTAAGACATGCATTTAACCTATGACATATGTCTAGTTATTGCATGATGTAACAATGTCATTATAAAGAAATCGTAATATTGAGAAGAGAAAAACACCATCATTTATAGTGTTATACAAATTTGAGAACAATTGTCAATTTTTAAATTTTAAGGTCCTACTATTACATTCCTAATAAAAATAACACACCTTTATGGGAGAGAGTGAAGGACAACTGTTGAGTCACGTAGGGGTCAACTTTGTGGGTAAGTTGAGGAGATTTTAAACTCCTCATGGTGTTGCATCAAGAGCTAAAACCAATAGGAGATTTTACTCATAGTACTTGTGTATTAAATATGTTAAGTGACAAAATATACAATTATTGTAGCATGATATGAATCTCTAGAAAGAGATTGGTAAGAGGACGACTTACTATCAACATGTTTGGAAAGCTAAGGAGATTATTTATGCACATGGTTCACCGTAGTTCTTCAGTGAATATGGGTAAGATCCCTTACCCACTAAGGGTGTGGTGGCGAGTCCACCACTATTGGCGCGGTGTGACGAACTAATTTTATTTGGGAATTGCGTGGGCACAAATTTGTATCATTAAAATGATTGTTTGTGAATACTTTCTTGTTATGATGGGTGTAGTATAAAGGTATTCTACAAGGCAGTGGCCTTTCATTACAGTTGAGATAGTGGATGAGGTTGTATAGATTTGAGCGTTGAAGTTCTTCGTAAAAAGTGTTGTGTATCAACACATTATTAAATTTATCGGAAAGTATCGTAAGATGAAATAAGATTAACTAAAATCGATAATCAACCCTAAACAAAAACCTTTAAATCAAATCCAAGTTGTATGGAATACATAAGCCTTCCTATAAATCCTAATGCAAAATGGTAAGACCAAATTCAATAATGGTGTAACTATGTTATGAATAAATATATCAATAAACCTTGAAAGGTCCAAATCAACAACCTATACAAAAATGTAGAATACAATATAAGAACAACTCAAATATGATAAATTGATTAACATTATGATCGTGTGTATCTATTTATCTATCTATCTATCTATATATATGTAAGGTCGATGATGGCATTACTATTAACTGCCAAGTCACCATGAGGATTATGAAGTTTTTGTAGTGTTAGTTCAGAAGAGTAGCTTCAACACCTGAGTTTCCTTCTACTTAAATGTGTAGATAGGTAAGAACCTTGACTTAGTTAGGCTATAGAATCTGCAATTGTATAGCTAGTGTTGTGAGTGAGTTGCATTGATTGAATTAAGAATCGCGTGATGACGTGTTGGGTCTAATCTCTTGTAGGTCAGCATAATGGTGAACCAACACATGTTTGATTACACTCTAAGTTGTTGAGTAATTGTAATTCGTGTTTAGTTGGAAAAGGATTATTGTGATAATTGTGGGTAGCTATGTTTATGGTATTTCCACCTAGTGTGGAGATGGCCTTAATGATAAGAACCACTTATACTATCAAATAGGAACTCGACACAGTTCTCATTTTTCGCTCTCGTAATTTTAGTAGCTATTATTACCTCTATTTCAAAAAGGGTTGATACCAGTATCACACATTTTCATTTTTGAGGAATTTTTTGGGGCCTTTGAATCATATTTGTCATAAAATATTTTTAATTTCTATTTTCAAGTATGTTTTTTAGAAATTTAACAAACTAACATACATTTAGAAGCAAGTTATAATGAAAACCATATACATTTTGCAAAATTTTCTTTAAATTAAGACATTTTTATGGACAAAATAAGACATTTTTATTGACAAAAAATTTTAAAATCCCACAAAATAATGACATTTAGAATGATTTTCAATGGCTTTTTAGAGTTTTTTTGGTATAAAAATGATATTATTTCATAGTATTTTCCAAAAAGTGATGACTCACATAAATTCAAGAAAAAGTATACCATATATTTGTAAATAACAATACAAATTTTAGAGGTTTTCTTTTCCTCGCTTGTTTTTCACATAATATGGTAGAAATTTTCGATTAATTCTTGAAAGAGTATATGATATGATAGTTGTTAAACTTGCACAATCTTGGTTCACTTGGAGTATTTGAGGATGTTGAATCCATTTATGGATTCAAAAAAATGATTTGGGCAGTTCACAATTCATATTTGAAAAAAAAAAACCTTATTCCAATTAAAACTTCACCAAAATGTCAAAAACGTCTAACAAATAGACTACTCCTATAAATAAAAATAATTTCCTTTGCTCCCTCATGTTAAACATTTTAACATTTTACATATATTACATATATGGAGCTTACCCAAATACAATAAATATAGGACGACAACATTTATCATTTATTCCAGTCAAATAAGTAAAAAGAAACTATAAAAAATGGTGGGTATAGGTCAAGTAAAATTGATATATACGTTTCACTTGCATATCCATTCTATGGTCCACTGTAGTTTGTTTTCTATAATAATTCCCCTAAATAATATGAGCTTCTGAGTAATCCCTCTCCCTCTAGTTTCCTAGTCTATGTAAGAGCACATGTAACTAAAATCAGCTTAAAGATAAACTCTCTCTTACTACACTTAGGAATTTATGACATTTGATGAAGAGGGGGTAGATGACTTAATGCGTCGCACTTAGATATGGTTTTGGCCAGCTCGCTATAGTGCCCATCATATTATAATGTCCAATTCATGCATGGTGTTTCATTAGGGGAAATTTCAACACAAAATGGGCCTCCTAAAAAAAATTAATAAAATATGAAAATAATAAAATAATATTTATTAATAGTGGAGGAAGAAAAGAAAAAAACTACTTTTTTGTTTGTATTTTTGACATATCTCCCAATGTTTTTACTAAAATTTCGATCTGGAGAGCTTGTTGGATGCAGAATTAAATTTTGCATCCAACGAGTACCCACTTCGCATACTTTTGACAGAACCCTCTACCCCAAAAAACAAATGTGATGATGATGTGTGTTTTTTTAGACATTTCTTGTTTTTGAGGTAGAGGGGTCCATCAAAAGTATGCCGAGTGGGTACTCGTTGGATGCGAAATTTAGTTTCGCATCTAGCGAGCTCTCCCGATCGAATTTTGAGTAAAAACACGAGGAGATATGTCAAAAATACAAACAAAAAAGTAATTTTTTTTATGATACCTATCCCAAAATTTATATTAAAAAAGTGTTTAAGACCTATACATGATTTCAAATTTAAAGTAATTTCATTGGCTAACACGTGATGACATGGAATTTGAATTACAGTTGAAATGCCCATTTTTAGTTGAAATTTCCTCTAATGAGTAAAGTATGTCAACGACACCCGTCAATTTGACATACATATTACAGTGATGAGAGATATGATAAAATCAAAATATTCCAAACTCTTTGTAATAGTTTGTAGCATGTTTCGGAGTGGGGCGTCAGATGTGAAATGGTCCCATGACGTGTAGGTTTTGTTTTGTCGTAATAGTTGGAGACTTGGATTGGTTTGTTTATATAGTTGTCCTTCCTTCCTTTTGTGTTTCTACCCTTCCTTGTTTGTTTATGAAAGACAAATTATAAATGTAAGGAACTACAAGTACATTTTTAATATTGTTACTCAGTCCTAGGAATATGGAATCATCACTTAATATTTAAATTCATCATAACTAAAGTTGTAATCATTTTCCATTTTCTATCATATACTTGAGGTATAAATGAAAAGGTTGTTGCTCCAAAACTACTCCATCATTCGTGGTGAAGGCTAAGTAGGGTCAGTCATAGGAGCAACCTAGGATTCTACTTTGCGCTAGTGCTTCGACCAAGCACCCTACCAAGAACCTAATGGTTCAAACGATAGAGAAGCAATAGCAAAGAACTAAACCAAGTAGGAAATAATTAAACCATATCCCACCTTCACAATACCTATTATGGTAACCACTTCAATTGGACTGAAGCTTTCACCCATGTTTCGCACCACATCCCCGATAGGGAATAAATTTTTTGGTCGTCAATCAATCACTCGATAAATGCGACCGATAGCTCTAGAAACCATCATAAGTGACTATTTACTCTAGGTGCCCCACCCAATAGAATAACGTAGACCGAAGTAGCCGTGGTAACTGCGATGGTTCTATATAAAAAGGGGGAAATGATGTCTCTTCTTAGAGAACTGCAACGCTAAGAGATAGATGTTGAATTCAAGCTTAAAGGCGAGATAGTCTTAACGGTAATAGCATTTCTCCCGCCCTTAATATTGTTCAAGGATAAAGTTTTGATTTTCTTAGATAAATATTTCTAGCCCATATTTTATAGCGTAAAAGCTATCGTCAGGTGAGCTACTTCATTTGGTAAGTGCTGAATCACTTTGCAACTTCGTTATTCAAATAAGAGTTGATTGGAATTATGAGGGAAAGGTATTTTCACTCGGAATCTATTAGTAAAAAAATGTTCTTGTTTCAAATACTTCCCTAATTATTTTATTCTAGATATATTGAACACCTAACTTATTAATATCGTCCAACCAACTAAAAAAATAAGATTGAGGTTTCTTTCTACAAAAAATGCCTCATACTATTTACACAAATGTTTTTAAAAGGCTCCATTAAATGAAAACTCTCTCCTGTTCCACACAAAATCGCAGTTTACAAGAGGAGTTATGGAAAATGTAGTCGATCAACTGGTTGACCAAATCGGCTGTAAACAATAGATCATTCATGTTTGCAATCAAATCACCCTCTTGAATATTGTCGAGCCAATAAATTTTTAGGGAAGCCATCATTATGGCCTGAAAGAAATTTTTTGACAGAATTATTGAGTCTCGCAGTATTGCTGTTTCTTAACTCTTTATGATGTACCACCTGTATTAGGAAGGGAGGAGGAGGGGGGAGGAGCGACGCATGGTAGGGAGGAAGGAGGAGGGAGTAGAGCATCATTTTCTTGGGTTCCAAAGGGTCTCCCTTCATGAGAGGAATGTTTTGGAGGATCATGTCACTTATGAAGGGTGACCCTTTGGCACCCATGGAAGCAAATCTCTAGACCCTCCTCCATCCTCCCTTCCCTGTTTCGCTACTCCCCCCTCTCCCTCCCTCCTCCCTTCCCTGTTTTCTTCCTCCCCCCTCTCCCTCCCTCCTCCCATTTTCCATTTCTTATACTTTATTAGAAGGGTCATGATAGTTGGAGCCACATTCATCATAACTCTTGGCACATACAACTTCTTTACGATCATAATCAATGATCCATGGAAGATTGTGATAATCATTAGAGGAAATTTGAGGTCTAAAATGGGATTCCTAAGGAAAATAATAAAATAATATTTAAAATAATAAAATAATAGTTAAAATAATAAAATAATAGTTATTAATTTTGGAGGAAGAATGAAAAAAGCTACTTTTTGTGTTCGTATTGTCGACATATCTCCCTTTGTTTTTACTCAAATTCTGAGTGGGAGAGCTCATTGGATGTGGAATTTAATTCCGCATCCAACAAGTACCCACACTGCATACATTTGATGGACCCCGCTACCCAAAAAATAAGAAATACCTGAAAAAATGTGATGATGACATCATCATCATGTTTTTTTAGGTATTTCTTATTTTTAGGGTAGCGAGGTCCGTCGAAAGGATGTTGTGTGGGTAATCGTTGTATGCAGAATTAAATTATGCATCCAACGAGCTCTCCCACTTTAAATTTGAGTAAAGACACAAGGAGATATGTCGAAAATATGAACAAAAAAAGTAGTTTTCTTTTATGACAAATATGTCAATTTAACCATCATGGTTGACTCATTTTATTGAAATTCTATTGGTTCTTGAATTCCAACTCACAAAATTTATTGTTGGCGCGTTTTCTTATAAGGCCCATTTTAGACTCCAAATTTCCTCTAATGTTTACAAGTGTGTAACAACTATTGACTAAGAGTAAAAATAGGCGAATAGTTTGATCAAATCGGTCAAGATTGACTACATCACATTGATACACGTATTTCCTTGAAAGCTTGGTTAATAATACAACCATACCTTCAATCTTCTCAATAAATTGAATTGGATCTCCTTCATCAATTAAAATGGTTTGATGAAGTAATAACATGCTCCATCGCAACACTTGTATCTCTGTTTGTTGACATCACTATGGACACAATAATCCAAGGACATATATTGTGTAACATGGCTCAACTTACCAAACTGGTTGCTTCTTGGCTCCTCACTACAAGCAAATATAATCATGATCTAAAAAATTGAAGTGACTGGAACCCATCCTCGTCTAGTAAATACACGTCACACATAACTAGATCAAAATAGGTTTTATTTTCCTTGACCATTAATATTTCTTAGAGAAATCAGCTGTATAAGCAATCTTTCAAGCACTAGAGGGAAAATAGAACCATTTCTCCACGACATTTGACAACGTCATAGAAGAAGAATTACGAAAAAAATATGAAAACAAAGGAAACTTGTGAGGGGAATTGACGTCCAACCTCGAGGAGCCAAATGTGAATTATTGATTAATACTATAAATTCAATATATTATATAAAAAAATTCTCAAGGTAACAATAACAAATAACTATACATGACAACAAATAAATTATACAAAGTTATTAGATGGATATATACATGCTTAGTTTTAGATTTTTAGAAAAAAGTTTAAAATTTAAGACCAACATTTAATCCAGGATTTATCAAGCATTCATACATATTTTATTTCTTGAAATGTAATTTTTTTTTATCTTAATTGTTTTACACCTCAAGATCGCTAAGAGGTCGAATTTAAAATGCATATGTGTTGATATGGATCTACTTATGACTAAATTCGAAATCAAAATTACATTCATATAGAAAACATATATGATATATGATATGCATGAACATGCATAGCATTAATTCATTAATCTAATTAGAAATTATACATTGTCTCAATAAGTACGAATAACACAATCTCATAGAAGGGGTAAAAAACACAATCTCTTCATTCAACATATCGATTACTTTTACGCTATACTATCAAATGGGTTAAGAGTTGAGTCATAAACATAAGATACTATTAAAATACAAACTTAGTTTTAAATGGAATTGTGTAACTCACTTTGGACTCTAGCAGCTTCCTCCTAACAACCTTGGGATGTATGCATACTAGAAACCCCATTTCTAGTGTCATCTGCTAAATTTTCTTGAGCATCTATTTTTCCTAACAAATAAAATAATAAGTTTTTTTTTATGCTACAATTTGAGACACCAACAAACTAACTATAACATTACATACGTAAATATATTGTGCTAAAGAGATATGACCTTTCTTTTTCTTTCCACCCCACTTCTTTTTGGAGTTGATTCTTAAAGCTAGAAATGTTTTTATCTCATGATCATCAGTAGCCTTGCTTGGATTCAATTCTTGCAATGGATTCCTTGTGATCTTATATGATCCATTTCACATCAACAAAACTATAAATTTTATATGGGAAAATAGCTTACCTTCAAACCACAAAGACATTTCCAATTAATAGTTTTACTTGCATGCCATTTACTATAAGAAATATTCTAATATAGAAATAAGATGAAGCATGTAGTATAATGGTTAGGTACCTTATAAAATGATATATCTTTATAGAAAAGAAACAACAACTTGCATGTCCTAAGACTTATATCGGATGTTTTTTTGTATTAAAAAACGATGTAGAGAGAGAGAGAGAGAGACGATTATAATTGTACCAAATACAATTTTTTTAATGTGATTATGTCTCACCTGACTTATGAAGAATGGGATATAGTGGCAAAAGATCATGATTAGGAAAGGAATGCGTGGGGTGTATTAAAGTATAACAACATTTAATATTGGAATAATATTTAAGTTTGTGCAACTTATATGAGTTGAAAAATTCATAAACATGGATACATAGTGAAATTGTAAATAAGTCATACTCTAAGTTTTGATATTGTGAATTAGAAATAATTTTGTTGCAAATGGATTGAGCTTAATTATGAGCTTAATCTAATGTTGTGGGGCGGTTTAGGGGATTATAGCTTTTTATTATTATTATATCCATTCATTCCCCCACAAAAAGTCTAGATTCAGATGGAGTGTCAGAATACATGAATGATTTTGAATAATTTCACATGGAACACTTTAGATGTTTATTTATTAGTATGATGTTTATAATTGAAACTCTAAAGGAGTTTTTTAATATTTATATGAATCATTTGTTCTTGCATGTTCTAAACTATGATTTTATTATGAATTGCATCATCATTTCTTTGATTTGATATGGTTTGAGTGGTGGAATTATTGATGGAATATTTGTTTTTGTTTAATATGAAAGTTTTAAAAATGTTGTAATTTATCTCTTGACTAAAAAATTATGTTTCCAATTTAGGAGTTGATTTTAAAGTTTATGTAAAAAACAATATGGTATGTCTAGTCCATGACTCTATTTTTTACCTCGAAAAAAAACATGTATACTGGTATCAACACTTTTCTATTGGGAGTGTTTTTGGTGTTTTTATGCAAAAATCATCATTTTTATGGCTAGAGTTCTTGTTCTTAGTATAAAGTTCTCGTTTCATAGTATAAGTGGTTTAAGCTAAAATTTCAACAAGAGGTACATATTCAAAATAACCATTATGTTGATCTTTATATAAATAAGGTGAGAATCTTGTACTCATTATTTACCGTGTAAAATATAATTCACATTATGTTGTGGTTAAACAAGATTAATATTAGTAATTAAGAGACTATGAAGTAATTGCATATCCAAGGTGTAATTTAATAATATTTGAGTAAATGTACCTAAGTTGAAGAACACTGTGGTATACCATCCTCTTGTCAAGTAGTGGAATAATATAATTAACTAAGGTGATAATAAGAATCCAAGTATAAGCATTTAAAATTTGGAAGGATTCCAAATGGGGAGATAATGTTCTTATTAATGGTTAAAACTAATGAGGTGTAAATAGCATATAAAAATGGTATATAGTGATTAGGAAGAGCAAGTCATTAAAGGAATATGGATTTAAAATAAGTAAGTTAAACAAATTGGTGACGAGTTAGAGAAATGACTTGATAAGATTCTAATATTGGAGGTTAGTCAGACCTAGTATACTCATGATGACCTTGGGTAATTACAAGAGAGTCATAAACAAATTAACAATTAGACATGTTGAAGATAATTACTAATAACATATGTAATAAGACTATCTAATAATAACCTTAAGACATTCCCAGTTAGAATATGAATAGATTAACTAAGGGTGAGCATGCATATCTCTTGTCCAGCGAGATGTGTCACTACGAGTATATTTTATTAATTGGGTTAAGTGAAGATATGCCCCTGTCCTTCTAAGAATAAACTAAGGTATGATTGATGATGTAGGATTCTTGTCATATCATAGGACTTGTAGGAAGTACCTATGTAGAGATGGTATATAAAGGTTGGTAGTGTCCATGAGTTCATTGCATTATTGGTAAGTTTAGTCCCACTTAAGAATGTGCTTGATTTGTGTGTTAAACATTTAAACTATAAACTAAGATTTATATTGTCATGGGTAGAGGAAAATTGAGCAAGTGATTAAATATGGAATAGGGAGAGAGGGAGAGAGAGAAGTGCATGAAGTATTTCACGCCTAATAATACAAGTTAGTATAGAAGGAGGTGTGTAAAAACAACATTTACATCTTACCATTGCGAAATTTTATGGAAAACAAATTTTATGACAAGCATTCACAATAATAATTAAAGTGCGTGGCACAAAGTATGGAACATTATTGAAGTTACAAAGGAAAACAAATTAATATTAGTATAAATTTAAGTAGATGTAATATGAGGGACTAATATCAAGTAAATGGTGTAGGTTAAATCCCTATAGGAAAACTATATCCCAAGAACTTCTACCTAGGAGGACACAAATACTATGCATCGTGATTTTCCAACATTATTTCGAGTATAACTTTGCGATGAAGTTTCCCAAAGGGTGGGTGTATGTAATGCCCCGTTTTAACATTATTACATGAACTATCATTTCCTATCTGTATTTGATTACTATTGTGGAAATTCATTAGCTTGATGACACTCTAGACTTAGGGATTTATTATTTTGCGGAACTTATATATATGTGGGTGATGTTAATATTATGATTTAAGTTCATGTTTTGATTATGTCTCTAGCATGCAAATTTAATAAATGATGGTGCATGGATACCGAGTTAAAGTTATGTGTCGAATAGTTGATTATGATGCCAAATGCATGATATAAAATGATTATCTTATTTTTAGTATTCATGAAATATGTATATATGTCGATGATTGCAGTATATTGCATGACATTTTTTTATGAGACTAACTGGCAGATTTAGAAGAGATAAAGGTAGTTGAGCTCTAGAAAATGGAAGTACATTGATGATATGGATTCCAAAAGAGAAATCACATGAGAATGAATTGTTATTGTTATGTATAATTATTCTTATTATCAGGATGTGTTGGAAGGTGTGGGGTTTGAGGAAACTCAATCGCCAAAACTGGCTATTCGATGACAAATACAATAGTCGAAACACAGTCGCTATGTCGATGTAGACATAGTACCTTGTTCCACTATGGTGGTGGAGAAATTACCCACCGTTTATCCATGAAACCTAGAGTCATGGGAGGGATGTGCTACAACACGCTCCCCAAGGTGTGTGATGATGACTAGTGGGTGCCTGCTAGGGAATCTTGGTCGATGGAGTTGACACTTCTGCTTATGGTTTCTAACTCGAGTTAGGTCATCTAGGTGATGCTCCAGTGTAGTCCAAAAGAGAAAGGATATGATGTGGAAGTTAGTTGTGAATTAGATAGAATGAAATAGGTAGATATGAATGTCATGGAAGTGTTAGAGGGAAACCTAATGACCTATGTATTAAAACCTTTGTTTGATTCTTGTGTTATATCTGAGTATATTATTTTGGTGTCATAAATTATTATGATATGACGACCGTTGTGTAAACATTGCAAATTCATGTTTACAGATGTGTCGGCAGATAGTAACTTGTGTGGTAATGTGTGTTGTGTGGTTGAGTACTATTTAGTGTACCTACATGATGTATGTAATCATTAGCTACATTTAGATAACTGATCTACATATGTATGATCTTTTGTGAATTAATATTAAACTATTTTGTTTAGGCATCGATATATGATAATTATGACTAATTACATTAATATTGCCTATTTAGTTAAGAAATTATATTAGTACATCAAGTTAGTGATGAATGGTTTATTAACTATAAATGGGGTTAATTATTACTTCTCACTAATAAAGATGAAATAATGTTAGTGATGTTGACAAGATTTTGATTAACATATTTGTTGAATGAAACACTTGGTCACTAAATCATTAAATAAGTATTAATGGCTTTACTTACTGTTCATACGGTTATTATCAACTTGATTAAATAAATGGTAATTAAACGATTAATCATAATTAAGGTTCCATTGTTGAACATTGTAAATAGTTTTGTAAATGATGATTAGGATTACTTAGAATTAATTAGGAATAATGTTAATTAATTAAAATGTGGCTATAAATGAGTATTAATTAGTAATAAATAAAAATTGATTGAGTCTTGATTATGAGATAATATGGTTGACAATGATGTTTACTAATTGTAAATAAATGCCACTTTAAATAAAATAAAATAAAAGACTTAAGTTATGTCGAAAGGGTTGTTGATTGAGTGTGAAAAGACCAAATAAAAAAAAAATTATTAAGAAAAATTATTTTATGGTTGTATTGTTGAAGTGTACATCGCCATGTCAAAATTTGTTATGATTTATATTATTAAACAATAAATTTGTATTTTGTGGAAGTGACATGAATTTAAGTTGAAATCAAGTGTTAGATGTTTACGTAATAAAATAATCTATTTTATTGACCTGTACCATAATCAAGAATATTTTTTTTTTGTTGGGTGTTAAAAGGACATGACCCATGTTACGAGTGGGGGAGAATAAATGGAGAGGATGAGGGTAATAAAGGAGGTAGGAATAAAATTCGGTGAAATGGATGGGGAGTTAGATAAAACGGGGGGATGGAGTTTTTGAAGGGCGAGTTTGCCACTAGTGAAAATTTTGCAAAGGAGGCTAAAATTTTCACAGAAGGGAATTTAATCATTTAGAACTATTTGGGATGGTTCTAATCATGGTTTTGGGCTCGGGGGTCCAAGAACCTACTTCTTGGAGCTAGGAAGTTGGCGAGACTTTCCTATCTGGTAGGGTGGTGGACTGATTTAATGAGTTAATCTTCCTGAATATATACAACATGTTTTTGAAGGGATCTACAACCTTCCTACAAGTATTTTTCTTATATGATATGTAAATTTTATTTTCATTCAAATTTTTTATGAACCATCTAATACAAGCATAGTTAAAATTATTAAGGAATTGATATTTCAATTGCTTTATATCTATTTAGAATTTTTAAATGTATGAAACAAAGTGATTACAAGTTTAGAATTTCACTTTCATTTCTAAATACCACTCAATCAAACCGAATGATGAAGAATAAATTGTAAAGTGTGAGATTTACATTAATTTAAACTAAGAACCCAGGGAGGCCCCCACATTACTTGTGAGGTGGGAAGTGGACATATTCCCAAATGGCATAAGTAATAACTTGCTCATATGGTGTTTATGAGGGTTTTAGAATATGGAGGGATTTGTACTATCGATTTGAAACCACTTGTCACTCTGATCTTATCAGAAATGCTAAAGCGTAGCATTGTTTTCACCCTTTTGGACATCTAGAAAAAATTATGAAACTGAAGCTTTGTTTCTCCCTCTCCCTCTCCTTTGGAAATCTGAAACCTATTGTGCATTCTACCCTCTAAAAAACCACTTGCATTTCTTAGTCATATGTATCCTAGGATTCTACTAATGTATTCTAAAAATGCAACTCCCCCATATTGGTGCTTGAATCTTGGTTGTTTCAAATGTATCATAGCTTTGAAGATATATGGTTTTCGAGAGAAAGGATTCTATTCCTATATGAACCAGCTTTCAAAGGTAATTACAACCACTAACCATGCATTTACTTGTAAGTTTATTCGAGGGTTTACAACCATGTTATGTTAATGATTCTCAAATATTTACTCGGGGTCTTATCCAATTTAAAATTTAAGGTCTCTTGCAATGGTTGATTTCTACATATAAATATTTTCACGCATTTTCTTCGGTTAAGACTAATAGATTTCTACTTGAATAAAAACACTCAGAAAAATCAACATTGGGAGACTCGGCTGGTATCCTTGTTGACGAATTTTATATTTTGAGCATCCGATTTCCACCATGGAATAATTGTCATAGGTAAGTTCCTCGATGTCTCTCTACATTACATAACTGAATTTGATTCGTATTGTGGAAATTTTTGATATTTTTGCTCAACTTTGTTTCCAAGCGGAATAAAAAAGGTTAAACCTATTTCAAATTTCTTGGTGTATATATTTCAAGAATGGAGTTTCCATTTTATAATTACTATGATATTGGTAAACTTAGGTATGCACATTCTCCAACTAAACTAACAATCGAGCGGTTAAGATGTGGATTGAGGATGTTGTTAGGGTTAAGCAAGAAGTTGTTTCTTTAATCATTGATATACACAATCAGATTAGGTTGATCGAGATGCAAGTATATGTGTGGATGTGTGCATCCAATGTCTGTAGTTTTTTGGGTGCGCACAAATGGGGGATGTTTAGCAGGTATAACCATTAAACGAGGGACCAAAGAAGGTTGAATCTATTTCTAGATCTGTATGTGCATTTGTATTTTCAACTATGATAGAAAACGGTTGTGGATCCAAGCGAACCAACAACCGATATAAAGAGAAAAGAACTGCTACTTTATCCATACCTGTATCTGCTCCAGTTCAATAGGGTTACTCTTGTTCAGTCAAATACAATAGAATATGGAAAAACTGAAACATGGTATGCCACTATTGATGCTTGGGAAAATGTATTTGTCCCACCACCTTGGATACCCCTGATGCTAAGTAAATAGGGTAAAATTAAGCTCCCATTGCATATGGTCTTACTCTTGGAACTAGGCTTAATCTTTAACTGGGACTGGACCCTATTTGATCAATGTGAAGCGTTGGTGAAACTACTATTGTAGCGAACGGAACCTTTATTTGCAACTATTAAATGGACATCTATATAGGATATAATATCTGCTAAGAAAGGAGTTGGGTATCGATCACAATCATCAGGATTGAATTGACTTATTCTTGAAATTGAGGCGGGAACACTATAGCTATGATGAAATTACCAATCTCACTTTAACTCAATAACTATTCATACTACCGCCATTGAATATGTTTCTTTTAGATATGTGCTCAAATCAGTTTAAACTATTACTATTTCAATTTTCCTTTCTCTAGAGGATGTTGTCCTATGCATTCTCCATCTGACATGAGATATATGATGGAATGGTTGATCCAGTTGACTGATTTCTCTTGTCTTTTTCTTGGTACTTCAATATCAAAATGAGATGATTAATTAAGAATTTTACCCTATATTGTTGCACATAATACGTATCTAAAGTAGTTATTCTTCGTTTAGTATCTGTCTAATTTTCTCTTTACAGGTGAATATCTCCCAAAATTTCGCCATGAATGTCTTAAAAGGTGGATATTGATGAACATATTAATATGAATAGGATCCTTTTATACATCTTTAATATTCTTGATGTTACTATAGACAATTTTATCTCTCTCTTCAGTTCTTCTTGTTTTGTTTTTCTTATTTTCACATGGTAATGCTCTCATTAAGTTGGAAATAATTTCTTCACATAAAAGAGACCAAGTGACTGTGCTAAGTTGTATTTGTTTTGGAATTCTATTTTGGTAGAGGGAAACCAATATGGAATTCTTTTCCAATGAGGTACATCTCCTAGAAAGGTATTATAGCTCTAGCAATTTTATTACTTGCCAATTGTTTCTTGATTTTGTGTGAATCCTTTTGATTCCTTTGTTATTACTTAACAAGCATGTTTGATGAAAGGGTTTTCATATGGAAAATTGAGGAACGCCTTGAACATGATGATAAAAAAAAGATAACATAGAAAATTGTTTTTCCCATTCAAGTCTTAGGGGATTGGGAGTTTGTTCATCCTCATGCCTGATAGCATTCTCAGCAGAAGGTAATTCCCTCAGAATGACTGAAATTAGTATATAAAATTTATCTTTTGATGCTTAATATTTCATTAATAGTGACATGATTTTTTATAAGTTAGCTAATTGTCTATTCATATACACATCAAAAGTAAAATCTGACTAGGTGTCACATTGTTCAGAAGAGGGTTTGACACTCAATTTCGAAAAAATATGAACATGCCTTTTGTTTCCAAATCCTAACTAGACATACTAGTCCATCTAAAAATCTTCATATATGCACTAATCAAATTTTAATATCTCAAAATTTTAATCTAAGTGAATTCACATAGGGGGCATGATTAAAATAGTTATTAAAAACAAAGGAAAATATATGTACTAGAACATAATGGATTTGGGGATCAGTCTTTGGGTTTTAAATCCACATCCATTGGAGTTGGTAGAGTTCCTCTTGCCAACCTAGACCAACCTTATTCATGTTCTCTTCTACTACATTATCTTCTGTTACCACTACTTTCCACATAAGTTCATCATTGCCAGGATCAAGGTTCCAGATAACATTAACACGGGAATCATACTCAAAATATAGTTTGTTTAGCACTTGAATAATAACATACTCATGAAATTCTCCACTCTCAATTACACATGCAATTAGTTCCTTGATACGAAAATAAAGATCCAAAATTTTGATATTCTTAGATCACCGACTTTTGGAGAAGCCAGTGTCTGGAATAAGTTTCCCAATATCTGCATCTACCTCTGCATTTATAGTTCACCTCTTGTCATCCTGACCCTATACTCTATGTATTAGAGTAATATTTTCATTTCATATGAATTTTGGACATGGTAGGAGGTTGAAATGGTTATTTCCTCCCTTGTTTTCTTTCTATGAGAGAGTCATTCTCCTTTATTAAATTTTTCTTCTACCATCGGATGATATTCCTCTCTCTTTGTTGCAATACATGTTGTTATAGACAACACTAGACACTGGATTGGTGAATGAGTTGTACCATAGTATAGGTGAATGAAAATCATTGACCCTTATGGATGCACATTCATTTTTCTCATCCTCCTTGTTTACATGTGCTTTCTAGGTTATCATCATGGTAAGAATGTCATTCGTTTGAGAGTTCTCTCTTTTATTTCCAGTGAGAGATAGAATAACATCCAATCAAGTGGTCTAGAAAGAGGGAGGAAATTCATGAATACCAATGCTTATTGATCCTTCATTCCTCCTCTTACTGATGGCTTCGAGTCCCATCACCACTTTTCCTTACAACCTCTCGCCAGGTTGTAGCCTCCACCACTCTTTCCCCTAACAACCCATTGACATTCACGAATTCCAATGCATCCTGAATTTCCTAGTCTCTCCTTTGTGACACCTTCTGGTCCCATCACCACTTGTTCTCATGTCCTTTGGTGAGGTAGCAACCTCCATGGATCCTTTGCTTAACATCCCATGTCAGGATTGATAGATATATTATAATTTATGTTTATTGTATCCAATGACAGATATCTAAAAATATTCTTTTAAAAATACTTTGGTTCATTCCTTATATTTTATGGGATATTCTTCACTTATTAATATTGGATCATTTTTCACTGCATGTTTTTATTCAACATGATGTCTTGTTTGTGGGAATCAGTAATTATTTGCTGAAGATAGATGTTTTGAAATTGAGATCCACTGCAACTAGTGGTGTCTTTGTAGCAGATGATCCTATTAAATGCCACATTGGTAGTCTAACAGAATATGTCTATTCGATTGGAAAAAATGAAGGGGAATTCACTGATTTGTGAATATATCATTGGGGCATGACTTATTTGGATTCAATTTCCATAGATGTCATTGTATGTAAATTGGTGTTTATATTCATTAAAAGATCTTTATTTTGGATTAAAGGTTAATTAATGGTTTCATACTTGTTTTTTCATTGGATCCAGTAGTGCAATATAAACATGTATGATCCAATCCATGCTTAGGTGTATGATGGGGACAACATTCGATTGAATGAGTCGAGATCTATTGTGGTGGAAGCATATAAAAAGAACAAGTGAAGCATGAAAACACTTAGGTTGACAGAAAGTAAACGAACAGACAATATGGAATAATTTGAACCTATTTATTACTTCTTCTCCATGAAAGATGGAGGAATTAGAATATTGTATATTACATTAGTGTACATGCTTACATAGGATGCTGAGATGCTTGGGTGATTACGTGTTACGTTTAGTTACAAAAGAAGTTATAAAGGTTCAGAATTTCAACCGTCACAGATGACTAGAAGACAGAGGCATTTTGTTAATGTTCTACAATCATCGATATTGACAAGGGCTATTGGTATGTTGTATGTCAAGGCATACGTACCGAAGTGAACATGTCTAGGCAGACTTGTTAAGGAGAAACTGTTGAACCCATCGAAGCAGTCAGAGTAGCCACAGTAGTCAAAGTGGTAGACTTTGTCAAAGCTCAAAAACCTGCCAAATACTAGTTGGATTGTTCCTCTTTCCTTAAGAAACAATGGTCTCCATTGTGTATTCATTCAACTGAGGAAACTTGTTGGCTAATTCAATAGCAGAGTACCATTTTCCTTGCACAGGGAGTTGTACTGCTTTAGCCACTTGAAACAAGGGAATGGAGTTTGTCCTTGTATGGAGTATGCATCGTCCACAATGGTGTCACAAAGAAGAGGTTCCTGAACATCTAGATGGATGTCTTTGGGTTCTGCTATCTGCAAGTCGTTCTATAGGAACAATGGCGCATAGAAAGGTCAAAGTAAATCTACATTAAAAACTAGATGAAGGCCAAGGCATGCATGAATTTTGAGCTAAAAAACATTTTCTCCACTCTATTTAAGGATACTGTATGGAGAATAACACAAGAGTTTCATCTTTGTGTATGGAAAAGTGAAGCACTCCTTCTTTAGATGTAACCATACTCGATCCTCAATTTGGAATTAATGAGGAATCCAACGCTTCTCATGTCGGGCCTTAGCTTTTGCATTATCTTTTTGCATCATTTCATGTGCTTGCTTCTGAATGTTGTAGTTTTGATCTATGAACTTCAATGCTTTCTCCACTTCTCATCCTTCGAAATTGGTGTCGTTCGACTGTGTCGAGGAAATAATTAAGTTCATAGGCGTTGAGGGTTGAAATTTGTAACAGGCCTCAAATGGACTCTTTCCCGTAGAGTTTTGTTGAGCACAATTGTAGCTATGTTGTATGTATCGAAGACTATCATCCCATATTCAAGGATTCTTGTGGTTGTACATGCGAAGAAATTGTACGACTAAGCAATTTACAACTTCGATGTATCTGTGTGTCTGCGGATGGAAGGGTGTCAACAAAGAGAGTTTCATGTCGAGCTGTTTCCATAGAGTTTTCCAAAATTTGTTGGAAAATATAGAATCTTTGTCGAAAATAATGGTCTTCAAGAGGCCATAATGTTTCCGCACATGTTCAAAGAAGAGCAGAGTAGTCTGTTGTGCCGTTGTGGTATTCTTGTATGGTAAAAGGATATCCATCTTGGAAAATCTATCGACTAATACTAAGATCACCTCATGCTGATGTTTGGTAGTAGGATATCCCATAAATTAGTCCATATAAATAGATTCCCATGGTCAACTAGGAACTAGAAGGGGTGTGTACAGTCCTTGTCATCGATTCAACGGTTTAGCAATGGCACAAACTACACACGATCAAATGTACTTGTTGACGTCATATTTAAGAGAAGGCTAGAAAAAATAATTTTGGAGGATAACAAGTGTTTTTGTGACTCCAAAATGTCCCACAATATTTCTATAGTGTGCGTCCCAAATGAGCTTCTATCGATGCTCACCAGTCGGTACAAAAAGTTGTCCAAGCTTATGTAGCAAGGTGTCTTTTAGGAAGTAGTTGGTAGTGGACAGTGTGTTGGTCTAAAGCTATTGATAACTTGTGAAGAAGTCGCAGTATACCAAATACAATTGTGCCCAAGTAGTGGTGTCATAACCCTGCATACTCATCATTGTAGACAGTATAGCAATGGGTGGTTTATTGAGACAATCAACTGTGACATTGGCTTTTCCTTTTCGATACGTAATTACAAACTAAAATTTTTGCAAGTAATTAATTCACTTTACCTCTCGAGTTATCTATAGTTTCAACTAGGATGGAACGAATTGCAAAGGTTTATGGTCAATGAGGATGATCGTTTCCTCACCAAGAATGTAGTGTCTCCATTACTTAAGATCTTGCACAATGGCATATAGCTCTTTTTCATATGTTGAGTACCTTCTAACAGTGTCGTTGAAAGTCTCAGAATGAAATGTGACTGGGTGACCTTACTGAGTGATCATTGCACTGAGGGCATAGTCTGATGCATCCATCTCAATCTCAAAGGGATGATGCAAATCAAGTAACACAAGTACTGGTGCAACACAAATCTTGTTTTTGAGTTGTTCAAAAGCTTGTTGTTGTGGTGGTGTCCATTTGAAGACAATTTTCCCATTTTCTTTCATCAACTGATTTAAATGCCATGCGATGTGACTAAAGCAAAGTATGAATCATCGATAGAAATTCCCCAAACCAAAAAAAATTCTTAGTTGATGAATGTTTTGAGGAATGGGCCAATCTTTGAGGATCTATACTCTTTTTGGGTCAACATGAATGCCTCCATAGTTAATTATGTACCCCACATATTTGAAGTTGGTCATCACAAATGAACACTTTTCCATTCTCAGATATAGTCGATGTTGGTAGAGAGTGTCGAAGACTTGTCAAATATATTTGACATTTTCTTCCCATGATCGACTGAAGATCAAGATATCGTCGAGATAGACAATAATAGACTTACCGATGAAAGGTCATAGAAGGTCATGCATATATCGCATGAAGGCTACGGGTGCATTGGTTAAGTCGAAAGGCATGACTAACCACTCAAACAATCCTTCCTTAGTATTGAAAAACATTTCCCATACATCGGTGAACTTGATTCTAATATGGTGGTATCCCAACTTGAGGCTAAACTCTGTAAATAACTTAGCACCTTTCATAATGTCGATAAGTTCATCTATTCGTGGTAGAGGGTATATGCTCTTTATTGAAATTTTGTTGAGAGTTTGATAGTCAATGCACATGCACCAAGTCCCATATTTCTTTGGAACTAAGACAAATGGAATTACACAAGGATAAGAGCTGGGGAAGATATAACCCCTGTCGATCAATTCCTAGATTTGCCTGTGAATCACTTCATTTTCGAGAATGGATCTTCTATAAATAGATGCATTAGGTAATGAAGAACCAAGAACAATTTCAATGGATTTTTTTACCTGACAATGCATAGCTACTCCATTTAGTGTTTGAAATACGTTATGGTATTCCTAAAGAATGGGCTTGATCTATTCTTATTGTCGGAAGCTGTGCTAGTCGATGAGTCAACCTGTTGCTACAGTCTTCCTGGAATCTTGAGGCTCTATCATGATAAATGTGAACATTGGAGCATGATTGGTAAGCTTCTTTGTTTGTTTGGTGGATATCATAGAAATCGTTGATGTGGGTTGTCAATTTGGTATGCCATACCATTGATTCCAGATTTTGACAATCACCTTTTGAGGCCGTGACTGATATGTACTTTGTCGATCCCATTGGTAAGGTTTTCCTAACAAGGCATCGACTACGGAAAATGGTGACACATCCCACAGTACTTCATCTTCAAAATTCTTAATGAAGTAGTCGGTTTTGCATTGGCATGTGATTCTTAGTTCCTTCCCATCCTTCATCCAACTGATTTTGTAGGGTGGAGGATGTTGAGTGCTGACAAGACCTAATTTATTCACAATATATTTAGAAAATAAGTTCTTCTAGATTCTATTATCCACAATCAAATGTAATGGATTTTTCTGAACCCATATTTGTGTATGGAACAAGCGCTCTCGTTCCTCCTCATCGACGATAGTTGAGGGTGTCAGATTGTTCAAGGTTGAAGCCAAGAGGTTTGATGCTTTGGGATTAGATTCTACCAAGGTTATGTAAGACAAATCGAGTGTCGACAATTTTTCCAAAAAATATCTTCTGAGATTTGCATTTTGACGTATCATTCCATGCTGAACTTTGATAATCACACTATTTCCTAGTAGGAGATTGTTTGTTGCGATCCCTCTTATGTTTTTGAAATTTCTTCTTTTGATGGTTGGACTTTGGTGGAGTCACCTGAGAAGGGTTCTTGAACTTGTCAGAGTTGGATAGTGACTTCTTGTTGGATATTCGACGTGTTGGCTTGTTCACGAAACAGTCTTTTCCTTTATGTTTTGCTTCAATCTTGATGGTGTAATGAAATGCATCCTCAAGCATACTGATAGTCAGAAACTTCATCTCTTGCTAAATATATAGGGATAAACCGTCGACGTACTTTAGGACAAGAAATTTCTCTTCTTATTGGATGGAAAATCTAGCCATGAGTCGATAGAACCCTTCGATGTAACTATGTATGGACTGATCTTTCCATTATTTTAGTTGTTTCCGCTTATTATAATGTTGTTCAAGATACTTAGGCGAGTATAACACCTTTTGAACATATTCTACAAATTTTACCCATGTGTCTACAGGGTCACCTTCTTTTTCCATATTTTTCGATAGATTCTACCACCAGTAGTGTAGAGAGGTTGACATTTTTAAGGATACAATGGTTTTATTTCCACTTTGGAGAGTTTATTTACTGTATAGTAAGGTTCCAGTTTTTGTACCCAATTATCGATGTATTTCATGTCAATATTTCCTTCAAGGTTCAGCACGTCCAGATTCATTTGCACTTTGAAGGGGCTGATTTTATCAGAGTGAGGTCGCATCGAGGATTCCCTAAATTTCGAATTGAATTGCATGAGAATCTCATTGAACTGGGTGATCATTTCGGCCAACTGGTGAGCCAATGATTTTTCTATGAGTTGTTTTGTCTCGTTAGTTGCATGTCTATTATCTACTTCTTTGGCCATATTTTCTAAAGTCCAAGGAAGTGCCTACTTGTTTCGCTAAGTTTGCAAGCGTGTTTGGACAAGCATAAGTTAAATAACTTCTATAGAAGTGCTTATGTAACTTAAGCTCTGAAAAATATCTTTCTCTGGTACCAATGATCCAAGTCATGCCCAGGTGCACGCTGGGGATAACAGTCGATTGAATGAGTCAATATTTCTTATGGAGGAAGCATATAAAAAGAACAAGTGAAGAAGAAAAATACTTAGGTCGATAGAAAGTATACGAACAGATAAAATGCAATAATTCGAACCAATTTATTACTTCTTCTCTTATATATGATGCTGAGACGCTTGGGTGACTACCTATTATGTTTAGTTACAAAAGAAGTTATAACGGTTCAGAATTTTAAACGTCAGAGATGAATGGAAGACAGAGGCATTCTATCAATGTTCAACAATCATCGATATTGATAAGACATGTTGGTATGTTGTATGTCAAGGCGGAGCTATCAAATCTGTCGAAGCAGTCAAAGTAGTTGCAACATTCGAAGTGTCATAATTTGTCAAAGCTTGACAACTTGCCAACTGATGGTTGGAGAAATGTAATATCTATTTCACAACATAAAGGCTTGATGCATTAAAACTATAATTGTCAAAACTCTTGAGTTTTTATGTTAAGCAGGGATAATTTTAGGGGCGAATTTTAGCCCAGTGGGCTATTTTTCCATGTTTTTCTCCCAAAAAAGATTCGCTATTTTGCATTTTTTGAAGGCCTGTTTCGCCCAATTTTGATGGGGTAAAACATTTTCATCCTAAAAATTGCCAAATTATTATATAAACGATATAAAATCCTTTGAAATTAAAATATTTTTTGAAAAATATCGCCAATCATTTTATAGTTGGCGTTTTAAGAATTGGTAATATTCGCCAACATTTATACACTTTTAAATAAGTANGTGATGTTAAGTTGGTATTGAGTATAATTGCAAACTGATGAGATGCATTATGGGTCCTAAATTCCTGATGTGTTGTGTTAATGCCTTAACTTTTATCACATAAATAACTTGAGGTGTTTTCCATTTATTAATGGATTCCAAGAAACTTAGAGTATGAAGTATTATTCTTAGCGAATTCACTTATAAAATTTTGTATAGTGGTACTTCCACTTGAATTCTTTCATGTACTATAAATGTGCAACATCCAGAGCTTTGGGATTGTCTCTCATCCAATACTGAGGATAACTATTGAGATGTATTATTCATTTGACATGAGACTGAATATCTCATATTATAATTACACCACAACTATGATTTGGACTCATCTATTTAGCAGTTTAACAAACTTAATGAAGTTAAGTGTCAAATTCGTCTTGTAAGCATAGGTGCACATTATAGTATAAGAATATCGTTTATTTGTTATTATTTTTGGAGGGATGAGTTTCGAAGAAGTTACAAGAAACATTGAGTGACATATAAGATGAATCCATGTAATGAACATAATTCGATTATGGATTCTAGGATCTATATATCACATATAGGGTATTATAGGTTTATTTATTATTAATTTGTAATTTTGTATTTATTGTCTATAGGTAGGGTACGTGGCATACGCCACATGAAATGTAGTTATAAACATTTGTAGATTTTATTTTTCATTCATGTAATTCACCTCTTATTATATATATATATATATATATATGAGAGAGGACATTTTAAAAAATGAATGTGAAACATAAATCACAAATCATACGTGTTGGTGAATCATTTCCTACCTTGGGATCCTATTCATCAATAGAACCCTATGTCTTCCTTTTCTAAGATATAGACCTCGATTCTAACTCCAATCTCAAAGTTGATTCTCCAAGTACAATAGTAAACCAATCAACACCATACAATTTTGATGAAACTTCCTAATACAATCCTTAAAATAAGGTAGGAAAAGCTTCACATGCTTAATAAATGATTTTTCTTCAATGAAGAGAACATTTATATTAAGGTCATGACAAAGGAGGTAAGTCATCAACACAACCAAAATCAATGTACATATAGGGATTGATGTGCTTAATTAATTGTCAATTCCATACCCTCATACATGAAAGACACTGATGGAAACTTTGTAATCCTCAAATCCTACAAACTCTTGAGTCTACTGAATTTTGAATGGGATCTAAAATTCTACTATTTGCATATGAACTTTGATGAAGTTGGAACCACTCTAAAACATCCTAAAACAATTAATTGTAACGTTAAAAATTTAAGTAAAAAATCATTTTATTTTAAGAATTTAATCTTACCATTTAATACTCCCTATTTGTGCCAGAAATTGTTCCTAAGGCTAGGGGAACAAGCCAACACAATCTCAAGAGAAAAACTCAATTCAAAATAGGGTTTAGGGTTTTTGTTTATGTGTTTTTTGGTTGTAAGTTTCAAGATCATGCAGGGAATACATTCAGTAAATAAGCAACAACTAAATCAAACACATATAACTGATAAAGATGCATGTATATCACA
>LPNX011173420.1:621850-638102 GCA_001517045.1 Pseudotsuga menziesii
TTCTTGGATTTAACCTCATCTTTACTTGTAGATTTGACTGAGTGACCCAACTTTTTGATCATTATCTTCCCCTTATCAGTCTCCCTTTTAGGCCGCTGATCTTCTTTTTGAGGATGAACATCTGACCAAAACAAAAAGAAATCGCAAGTCCTTCCCTCATGCTGCAACACTGTGGTGATGATCAGTTTGATGAGACCATGGTGAAAAAGTGACTGGGAGGTGTGATCATCAGTTTGCTTTATCTTGCCTGACATCTTCTGCAGGCTTTTTAAGAAAAAGAAGGGCAAGTTCATTTTAGAAACTCCTACTATGTGTTGCAAGAACCTGAAATGATATTTAAAGACAAATGAATATCTTCCTTCACAGGTCACATAACTTTGAAGTATCCTTATAGGCTCAATCCACTCCTTCCTGAAATTTTGAATGAGGATACCCTTGCTCCAGTCAGGAGTAACATTAGGCAATAAGTATCTTTGGGGTTCAAACTCAAAAGGTGATTTTTTAAACCAATGCTCTCCCTCATTGCTGATCTCAGTAGCTTCTGCTATTAACTCCACAGTTAGCTTGAATTTCAAAGAATCCATCATGATCATATCTTCTTTAAGTCCCTTGGCAAACTTGCAGGACACTTGAGCATTGAAACCATCAATCTTCTTGAAAAACTTCAACCAACCTGCCTGCTGAAACAGTTCTGCACAGTCAGGAAGCTTCTGAACCCAGGTTAGGTCTGTGGGCTCAGCCCTGTTGACCTTTCCACTTTTTCCCATATTCTCCTTTCAGCAGATAGAAACAATCTGGCTTGAGGTTTCAGAAATGTTTTAAAACTGGTTTGATGTTATTTGAACTCCTTTTCAATCTGCTATGTTCCCTTGTACAGGCCTGCAATGTCAATTTTCCCTTGTCTCAGCCATAGAATTAGGTTTCGGGATAGACACACTGTGAGACCGGATCAAACATACATGAAAACTGTCATAAGAACAATATGGCTCTGCTTAAACTTCAAACTGCACCATTAGGCATAATGTCGAGCTGTTTTAGAATATCAGTCACTCAAATTCCTCATTTTAGGGTTTAGGAAAACAGTATGATGTGTCTTCAAACATAAACTCCATCCTTATTACAAACTGGTTCGAAACATTCAAAATAGCACTGCAATGTCCAGAATATTCAATGCCATGGAAAACTGTCAGTAAATATGGTTGTTTTATATCAATGTTTCACTTAAATCTCTGCATCAAAACAGCATCAAAACAGCTTCAATCCTCAAATCCTAAATCTTCCACTGCTTCATATTTGCAACATAACATCACCCATAGGCTCATTAGATCAAGTAGAGACTGACAGCATGAAAGGAGAGAACAAAAACACCAGTGTTTGCAAGATATCCACCCTAGCCACAAAATATCATCAAATCCTGTACATAACAGTCAACATGTCCTCCAGTCATTTGAACATTGTTTTCCAAGCGAGTGATTTCACAAGTCATGACAATTCCAACAATTTTTCAAACCACTCGAATAAATCCCAAAACACCTTCTGTGTGAAACATGAGCATAACCAGCCAATCTATAAATCTTCTACATGTTGTTTCCTGTAATTTCTGGTTTATACTGGCATTAGGTCAAAGACAAACTCCATTCAATTAGCTCATTACAATCACCATGCATCATCACCATAGTTTTGAATGTATGGGAGAACAAATTATATACTATCTTTGTTCAAACAGTCACTAAAATTTCATAGGCTGCATGCTTTAAGTTCAAAGCCTCTTTGCTGCTCTGTTCCTGCAAATTCCTTACAATAGCTTCTGGTAACTATTTCTGTGGTGAAGAAGTTATTTTAAGTCCCATTCTATCATCTTAACCAGGCAATTTCTCCAGATAATCGTGCAGCAAGAAAAACCCAAATTTTTTAGTTATAAGGGTTTTGAAGCAAAGAACATACCAATTTTTAACTGTTGTGGCTTAAAGCTCTGTTTTAAGGTGGCAACGGTCTCTCCTCACGTATACAAGAGTCTCTAGATCATCTTCTTAACCGCAAACGAGAGAATTAAGATGCCCTAATTTTCTGGTGACATTAAAAATGCTGTCTTCTCATCAGAGGAACACGATCCACTTCTTTAGCGTTTTGACTCTTCTCCACGAACTCTCCACTCCTATAATAATGCATGTAGAACGAGAAACTTGACAGTTTTAGCTGAGATTTGCTGATCTTGTCCAACTGATTCCACGTTTTTAGCAATGATGAACTTGCTTTGGCTGTGTGACTGATAACTGCTAAAATACGTGTCTAAACTGTAGTCACACGTGTTAAAACACCTTGCAAAATACAATCAATCACTTCTAGATGAAAACCATGATGAAAGTCTGCAAAAATATCGGAAAAACAAAGGGCCGCGATATTCTTGTAGCGCGCCCTTTGTTAAATTTTCCACCAGCGCTACAAGAATAATTGTTAAGCCAAATTTTCACAGTTTTACAACTTTTTGCCAATTTGTCGAAGTTTTTGAAAGCTGCTAGGTTTAGAAAATAGGTTTAACTAGTCGCTCAACACATTAATGAATCAACCTTTGAACATAAGACCTTCTTTACCCCTTTTAAAACATAAAAAGACCATCAAAAATCAAATAAAATCTAAAAAGATTGTGTCAAAATCTATTCAATCACCAATAAAGTTTCCAAAGGGACCAAAACTGAAAATTAAAACCAAAAATTTAACTAAGGTAGATTGAAAAACAAACCAAAACTGGAGAAAATAAACCAAAAATTGAAGGAAAAATTTACTGACTCAACACTCCCAATTACTACCAAATAAGATGATATTTTTTAAACAACTCAGAAATGTTTATTTGGAAACCTAACCTTTTGAACCACATCCATACTAGAAATGTGTCATTTCTGTACAAAGGAAATGTGTTTCCTTCTCCGGAAACACACTTTTCTATATGTTAATGCGTTTCTGTATTTCCAGAGAAAATGGCGTGGGGATGTGGAGGGATGGTGTTTACTACAATATGGTTACATATGAAATATTAATTGCCTTGCATAATCTGAATTTGTCTCTTACATTCCATTACCTTAGTCTTACGAGTCCTCTCAAATCTATTGTATATGCGATTGTAATAGTGTAATTAAACTCGTATGAAGGAGTTAGGGCAATAAGATATTAATAATGTTGAGCATGATTATAACATCGATGATCGCTTTCAAAAATCTTAGAACAACCATAAAATACCTTGTTTATGAGTATTTGATTTAGAAATTTATGTCCCATCTTTGTAAATGGACTATTTCATAGTCATCATTTATCACATTCTCTTTATTACACTATAAGAAATCATATGTACCTCATTAATGGTAAGTACTTTAACTAATACACAACTATATATTGAGATATGGGGGAGATATCATTTCTCGTTCTCGGATCTTTGGGGTCTCTTGCAACCTTTTTCTTCTATCTTGATCAAATATGTCGATCTTTATACATGCATAAGGTGATTACTCATAGATGATCCCTTTCAAAAATCTTAGAACAACAATAAAATACCAAGTTTTGTTTATGAGTATTTCATTTAGAAAATTATGTCCCATCTTTGTAAATGGGGTATTTCATAGTCATCATTTATCACATTCTCTTTATTACACAAGAAGAAATCATAGGCACCTCATTAATGGTAAGTACTTTAACTAATACACAACTATATATTGCGATATGGGGGAGATATCATTTCTCGTTCTGGGATCTTGGGGGTCTCTTGCAACCTTTTTCTTCTATCTTCATCAAACATGTCGATCTTTATACATGCATGAGGTGATTGCTCATAGAAGGGAGATCCTGGAGGACCCTCTAGAACCCGCACCACTAGGTTTATCCCCTTATTTTTTGGTATATTAGGATCACTGGATGCACTAACACCAAGTAGACTTTCTACCAATGGATGTGGATGATTTTAGATATATGATATTACATATGTACTCTTGCTTGTTCGGTAGATGTCTCACCTCCATGAGGTTACATGAGCATATCATTCCTTGCTTGAGTTTTCCACCCAAGCTAGATAAGCATATCATTCCTTGCTTGAGTTTTCTACCCAAGCTAGATAGGGTAGTAAGACACCCATCACCAGACTTCTCACAATGGGCTTAGGCGTTAATAGAGTTTTCACGGATTACTACCTGAATCCTCTCAAATTCACATAGCCAGACCTCTCACACTTGGGCATTCGCTGGAGGAAATTATCAAGGTTTGCATTGGCTCCTTCACAGTGATAGATTATAATTGGCAAAGAATAATTTGATGTTGATATTGAATTGCGATCCCTACTTCTGGGGTTGTCTTAGTAGAACAAGGATGTGCATGTTCTCTCAAACATATGGTGAAATTTTCCATATCCATATAATATATCGATGAGGTAGAGTTTGTTGTAGTTTCTTTGGATGTGTGCATTCTTACAACACTTGTTAAGAGATAGAAATGCTATCCACCAAAGGCACACAAACTAGTATTGTTTGGTAAAATATGGACAAGCTTATGCAATGACTTTGCAGAAAGATCCAAGTTCACTAGCATTGGTTTTGGCAGTTGAAGATCAATGACTCTTCAAGGCATCACAGACGTTTACGTTGCGTATTCTTATATTGGTGGAAGAATAGATGATTACATTCTCTGCCGCTTCCAATTGATGCTAAGATGAAATCTTTGAAGTTCTACCCTATTTTCTCATGTAGGTGCAATCATATTTTCAAAAAAAAAAAAAAAAACATAACCAAAATATAGAGCAACAACAGTGTAATGAACTTATGCATCACTCTATCTAACTTTTCAATGAATCAAAAGGTATGCCTCCAAAATGTCCTATTGAACATTTAATTGATTTGTAGCAATGTGTGGTTTTCCCAATTTAAACATCGTGAAGAAGTCTATTATTGGAGACCGGGGAAATAGAGAGGAAACTCCAAGAATTTGTTTCAGTTGACTTTCTTATAGGTTTCGTATGACTTGCAGAGACAAAAAACTCTCTCATGTAGTTATGATCACTATATCAAAATGGGCACAAAATTATTTCTTGCAAGAATATTGTCATAGCGCAACAAGTTACACAAATTGTTGTTTGACTAACGACAAAGTATGGGTGCATTTTAGATTACTGTTTTTAATCATGTCCAGGCTATTGGAGATTATGCTCCTCCCATGCCATAAGAAAAAATGGTATAGTTTCTTTTTGTATATTTAACGAAGAATTGTCTAAGCTATCATGCTTATCTGTAGAAACTGTAGATCTCACATCAAGTTTCATATGTGGATTAATTTTGTCTTGTTGCAATGCCCATAATAGCCTGTAATTTTAAAAATAATAAGTTCATGGAGGAAACAATCAAACTAACTGAAGATTGTGGTCCTAGTTATTTGATGTTTGGAAAACTTAAAGCAAACCACATGAATGATGAGCAAGGAACAATTTTTGGAGCTCAGAAAACTCATTTTGATAGTATGATGGAAGAAGCTCCTTGTCATGGATCTACTTTAACTTATTCCATCTCATCCATGGCTACATTTTCTTCCATTATTTTATATTATTTTCCTGTTAATGATCCACGGGGTTTGGTCATATTGTGTCAATATTTTTCTAGAATTTTGTGTGTCTTCATGTGGTTTTCAAATTCAATAAGCTAATAGCTGAAAAGAACTTCCTGGCTATATATACAATCTCTTATCAATACCATTGAACATTTTAGGTCATTTCTGGGCATTGATACACTTTTTTTGTTTCTTGAGACCAAATTCATGCTACAGGGATATGTTTTTCCAGTGCACGTCATAGGCTTGCAGAATTGTCACTCGTAATATGGTTTGGTTAGTATTTGCATGACATTACTTATGAGATATTTGATCTTTTTTATGATATTTAAAGGGAAATAATCACTGGTGGAATCTCTTTTTCAAAGTGATCTTTGCATTAACAATAAGTATGTTCTTTAGGGGATATGAAAACCATAGCTTCTATAGTTATTTTTTGTGCATTTGATAGCCCTAACTTCGTTTCCTAAGATATTAGGAATCTAGACTCTATATGAAGTTTTTGTGTTAAGATTTTGATCTTTAACTTACCAATCTTGGTTAATCCTCTGATGCATACCATATTAATACAGATTTTTTGCAACACTGGACCCATGCTTATGAAATATATTTCTTCCTTCTGGTTAATTCGAACTGGCAATTCATCTTATATATATTTTTTGAAAACTAGAAGTTCATAAAAATTGACTACCTATGGCGCACAGTAGGTTTATTATTTTGCAAGAAAATAAAGGATAGTAGCTACTAGATTACTTGTTGTGAGTGTTGGGAACTTTTTTAGTTCTCCAACTTCCAAGTGATACGGTTGGATTTATATCTGATCTACCAATCTAGGTGAAGGCATCATATGACTCTACTTCCTTTTGTAATGTTAATTAGACATGATGTTCCACCTGAATGAACTCCCCTTAAAAAAAAGTTAATAGCGCTCATAAACAATGAGAAAGTGTATGTATTGGTGCAATATGCTACCAACTATTCAAGTGATGGAATGTGTAATGGAAAAGGTAAGGTGATAAAAACGCAGAGCAACACAAAATTGATTTGGGTGATGAAGTATTCAATTACAATAACAGACAAAAATATAGATTACCATGGGCGACCTTCCAAGCTTTTTTTAGTAACTAGATCAAAATAATAGAATTGCCGGATAATCTCCTTTCGTTCTTAAAATACACTCCTAGATTAACCATGTGGCTTAATCAATGGGTTGGATAGACTATAAAAGTTGACCTCCATTTTAATTGAATGTAAGATCCGTTTAACAATTGTAAATCAATTGTTTTCCATGAACTAACTTCATTCATCTAACTACCACATTGATACCATTTATCTGCGATAACAAGCTTGGAAAAGTGGTTCAAGGTAGTAGTTAGGCTATCTTTACCTGTAGATTGCCTTCGAATATTTATTTTCTTGTGCAGATGACCATTATTGCATGAAAATCATAGCATAGTTGTATCAAAATTGTTTGAAGATAAAATATTGCTATGCATGTTACCTGGTATGTGAGTATTTTTCCATTATTATGAATTGGTGACCTAACAAAATTTAATTTTCATCTTATTATAGCTAGTTGAAGCATTTCATGCAACTTTAGAAGAAATAACAAAAGAAAATATTCTTACGAAAAGGTAAAGCTTTTACACAATCGATATGTGTAGCATTTAATAAGAGAAAGTGCATCAAATTGTTTCTTGTGTTTTCTGTATTTAGAATTGATTATCAAATTAAAAAAATTTAAATCTTTCAAGCTTGTCTAACATTCATATTCTTCTCTGCATCAAATTGTTTCTTGTGTTTTCTCTATCTAAAATAGATTATCAAATTAAAAAAATTTAAATCTTTCAAGCTTGTCTAACATTCATATTCTTCTCTGCTTTTCTTTTCCAAAGTGTGTCAAAATTCCACGCTGGTTTAAATCTCCATAAGGAAATAGGTCCACATTGGTTTAAACAATTTTGTTATTTTTTAAAAGATGAAATACAACTAGGAAGCATAAATAAGACCAAAGAATTCTATTTTTATTGACATGAATTTTAGTCAAATTATGATTTTATTGACTTGAATTCATTATGTTTCTAGTATCATGTAGATTATTAGAAGTTCATTGTGAAGAAAAATTGTGAAAATCAGACCTCTTTCATACGCATAGTCACTTAGGACTAAACTTAGGATTTTAGTGAAACACTTTACAAACCTTTGATATTCTTCTACTTCCAAGTTTGAGATATGGGATAATCCAGTTCATGATTTATTCATGGGCCATTTGCTCTGATGTCATTTCAATTGTACCAATATGAATTATGGATTTTTTCTCAGTGATTTTACCAGGTAAGCCTACTATTCGACGTATCATACATGTTCACAAAAATATGGAATATATTACCATTGCCAAAAGAACGTTGTTTTCTCTTCATATCTTTTTGCTCTACTCCAGGATACTTTGTTTTCACTTAATATCTTTTTCCTCTATACCAGGATCCATTTCCAATTAAGATATAATTGATTTATTTTGTAAAACTGACAATATGGTTGTCTCTAAATATTGAGGCATGTTTTTTTAGCACCTCTTTATTACCTGGGGGAATTTGCTTCAATGATTGTGTATGACATAAGTTGTATGGAAACTTTTCATAAATCCCAATTATGAGTAAAGGAGGGTTTGTTGTTGGATTATTTTAGTAGATGCTTATCTATTTTGGCTATGTTTAAGGAGAAACTTAATAGATAGTTTCCTCATCATACTCCTGAATCCTGATGTTTTACCAAGTCTGCATTTTCAATTTGTACATTTACTGATTTGGAAATTTACTGGGCTTGGAGTGCTTTATCAAATGCTTGTCTCAATATGTAATAAGAAAAGTATTAATTTTATGGTCTAAACTTTCCAAAGAAAGGAAAATTCATAAAAGAAAGACATTTTCTTTTCACGGTAAAGATGTGAACTCCATTACAGAACAACGACCATGATCAATGCTGGAAATGTTTTATGTATAGAATAGCGTAGCAGCAAACGAAAAAAACTGACCTACATTTCTGGTAAGGCTAGCATCAAACTGTGCCAACAAGGCGGATTTATTAGAAGGTATTGATGAAGGATGCAGTAATATTAATTAGGCCGAAAATAGTCAAGTCCATTTATAAAGAGTTTAAAATGGATTTTTCTTTCAAGTTGTGGGATTTCCTCCTCCATAGCTGTAACATATTTGCCATTGACCCAAACTCCTCTATAGATATAATTTTGGATATTGGACTTTGTAGCCTGATTTGAAGGCTCAACTTAGTCTCAACTTGGATAGAACAGTTATGGACATGGTGAAGGATGAATTTGCAAGTCGTCAATTAAATAGCGGCGTGAGACAACCTAAGGAGCGTGAAGGAACATATAGCCAATAACTCTAAATCCTTACTTGATCTTATGACTCCTAGTGGCTAGTTGAGGAGTCTTGTTCAAAACACAATCGACTTTGATGGTTGATGATTTTGACTTCATAATATTTGGAAAGCGTTATTCAAGGAAAAATAAGAGCTATTTACCTAGACGCTGCATTGAGTTTCTACTTGTTTTGTTATGCATCACATGCTATTTTTTGTTGTAAAATTTATAATTCTTAGCACATGTTATGCCTAACTTTTTTTTCCTTCGCATCATTTTTATTCATCAATTTTCTAATTCTCATAACATGCAATGCACTTGCTCATTTACAATCATGTTTTTAGTTATCCTACATTAAGGATCATTTTAAGGCTCAAGGTACACACCACTAACATTAAATCTCTATAATATTGGAATATAACAACATTGTAGCACACAACATAGATGTGAAAGCTATTAAAAACACCAGATAACGATTCCCAAGGGGTGAGACCATAAATCCAAAAGACATGGTCAAATCTCACTGTGATGGTAGAATGTGTTTTCTTTATATATCATGTTCTACAAAATTTGTATTAGGCAGTGTTAGGCACACAGCCTCCTCCCTTCATCTGTCTATACAAACTTTCAAATAATGGATATAATTTTTTTTGCTTGAAAGTGTGTCCTATCCCAGAAAACAAATGTACTCAAACTATTCTTGACTCAATCTAGCTACATTGTCCCACATACCAACCTTTGCATAAATGTTTAACCTAGATGCATATGCAATGTCATTTTTTGAAAAATTAAATTTGATTTTTGGCATGGTTGTCTGTGGAAATATAGATTGGATTTTTAGCATGGTTTTATTTATATCTTATTGTATTATTATATAATTACAAATGATGCAATATCGGGGTTTATGATTATTCATTTCCTTGATTCTTAAAGGGTGCTAGCTCAATGGAAGAGTGCATGCCTTACAAGCAAGAGGTAGGTGGTTCGATTCCTCTATGCCCTAGTGATATTGCAATATTGATATTTTAAATAAAATATATTTTATTATGATTTATTATAGCTATACGGGGGGGTGAGGTGTAGGACATTTTGTAGGTTTCTATGAGGGGGGGTTTACACTTCCTTCATAAGTCACTATAAGTGGGGTTGGAAACTAGACTGATATGTTACAACGAGGGAAATTCAAACCCCCCTCATAGGTTTATATGAGCGGAGTTCATAACCTTCCATGTAGGCCTATAAAAGGGAGTTTACGAGGGGGGTTTAAAACCATCCCCATAGGTACCTACAAGGGCGGCTGGTAACCTCCCTCAAAGGTTTTTAATAAGGAATTTTAATGGGGGTTTTGAACCTCTTCCACAAGTGTCTATGTGAGAGGTTTAGAACTATCCGTAAAAGTATTTTTTTTAGGTGGGGGGAGGTGGGTAGAACCGCCCCCAAAAGTAATTGTGACAACTAGAGTTGTATAAAGATGACAGAGAATCAAGTGTTCCATGACAATTGAAACACATAGAAATCTAATATTTTTGTATAAGGAATATGGTACAAAAGGGAGCTATTAGGCTGAAGTATGTGAGTACTGATGAGCAAGCTGTTGATGTATTGACCAAGCCTCTATCTCGAGTGAAGTTTGAATATTTCCATGATAAGCTTGGTGTAGTCCAAAAATACCTTCCTCATAAGGAGGAACCATGATGGAAATACAAATGATGAAATAAACCTTCTTTAAAAAGTAAGATTAGGTCGAAGACACGAACCCTCCTCGGTCAAAGGGGGAGCAGGTTGATAATATAAAAATTCCCATGAAAGGGGGAGTAATAATGAGACTAACATCGATGATGGATGATAGTTAAGGTTCAACATTTACTTATGGACGATAATATCCTCTCTTGACGATGGCAGGTATAACATTTTTTTCATGAAAGTGGTCCTTACTAAGGATGGCCCTATAGATGTTACTCTCACATGAAGAGTACCCACATTCATTTATGGATACCGTAGAATAAAACTCGCTCATGAGTGGTCCTAACCTCAGTGGTAAGGATGCTCTACGATAAGACTGCAATTTTCATGAAGTCGAGATCTTCCTTGCAGACTATACTCTTGTATGGAGAGTATTCCTACATCCATATGTAGATTCCATAGATTAACACTCGCTTACGAGTGGTCATAAGCTTAGTGGTATGGATACTCTATGATGAGTCCTCATAGACTCTATAGTATAACACTCACTTGGGAGTGTTCCTAACCTTAGTGGTATGGATGTTCTATGATGGGTCGACATTTTATATGCGATCAAGATATTCTTTGTAGAAAATACTCTTGCTTAGAAGTGTATTCCTACATGTGAGTGTAGATACTGTAGTATAACACTCTTGGGAGTGGTCCTAACCTTAGTAGTATGGATGGACTATGATAAGTCCCCACAGACGATAGGTCCTACACTAGGTGTGGTCGAGATCTACTTTTAGTTGTAGATGATTCAGCTGATTGATTTTATGGATGAGGATGATGGAGGATTTCATCATCCTTGATCTCATGTCCTAAAGTGATAGAGATTGATACATAAAGAGATCATGTGTACTACAGGTAGTGTGGAGGAAAAAAATGAAGTAGATCAAAGTACAGGAGTGAAGGGTCAAGTAGATCAAAGTGCGACTGTAAAGGATCAAGAATGATCAAAATGTTGTTGCAAAGGATTGAAAGGATCAAAGTGTTGCTGCAAAAGGACCGAAAGGATTGAAGTGATGCTACAAAGGATCCATAAGATTAGAAGGATGTTGAAAAATATTGTAGAGTTGTTGCAAATGATCAAGAAGATCAGAAGGCTATTGCAGAAGATCGAAGTGCTACTACAAAAAAAGAAGAAGATCAAAGTGCTTCTGCAAAGAATCGAGAAGATCGAAGTACTGTTGGAAAGGATCAATAAGATTGAAGTGTTGCTGCAAAGGATCGAGAAGATTGAAATGCTGTTGAAAAGGATCAAAAGATCGAAGTGATCCTACATAGGATTAAAGAAGTTCAAAGGATCAAAAGATCGAAGTGTTTCTATGAAGGATCGAAAGTTTGAAGCGTTGCTACAAAAGGATCGAGTGATCGTGTGATGCAAAATATGAAGAGTAACTATTCTAGTTACTAATTGTGAAAACTTCATATGACGTATATATATATTACCTTGATGTAAAATTAAAGATATTGTCTCCATGTTCTCCTATAGTCTATGATGATGTTGTGAGTAGAATAACCTTCTCGTTAAGGGGGAGTGTTGAAATATTATAACTTCAAAGGATATTATAAATGTATTTTACTAATGTAACCCAAGGGAGATGTTATTATTCCTCTGGAGGGGTGTTACAATTTTTTTGTGTCATCATAGAGTCATGAGGAAAATCCTCCATTGTAAGTTGGGTCATTAGTACTCTAATGAACAATATAATATACTGTTTTGAGTCTTCCTAGGTGAAGTCGACCGAGACAATTTAGTGGGGCCGAGTTGGTTAGGGTAAAAGTCAGTTGGTTCAATGTGTTTAAATAAAGGAGCTATGATTCTTATTTGAACATAGATTCACTCACTTGAATAGCACATAGGAGAGAGAGAGAGAGAGAGAGAGAGAGAGAGAGAGAGAGAGAGAGAGAGAGAGAGAACAAAAGGAGGAGGGTACCTATTTTTTGGNTATACACAGGAAGTTTTGTTGGGTTTTCTTACCCAGGAGGGTTTCCCAGGATAAATACTGTGTCTATCTTGTGATTTTGTTTCTATAAGTGATTATGGATATGCTGCTACTATGATTTTTGAATTAAACACTAATGAATCTTGTCTAGCATATGAAATCTTAACAAAGAGGTGAGCTAAGAGGAATATCAATCACAATTCTAGCAGCATAACATTGCTAAAAAATATTCTTAGAATAAGCATTCCCATGGCATTCTTTTATAGGCCAAGGGGTGGCCAAGAAATGGCAAGATCATAGTGTGAACCCATTTATCCATGTTTTGGCTCCAAAGTAAACCAATAAGACATTTAAGGAAACCAAATGTGTAAGAGGCCAAATTCGAATTCAAATGTGTAAGTGGATATTTCATGGGCTCTCAATGTGATTATAATGGGTGAGATCTTGTCATTTGTGTCAGATGCAAATAACTTGAAGGAATTTTCATGTTGCATCCTGAGTGTTGTTCAAGAAGTGTTTGTTGTAGCACATGCAACAAGAACTTAATCCACTTGGTTGTCTCTTTTGATTGTTTTGTCGCCGTTTTGGAATCAATTTAGTCCTTGGATCTTGTGGAGGTGTCTTCGAATGGATGCATGTTGTATGTTTATGACACTTTACCATCTGAATCAAAAAATTGTCACAGGTGTGTGATTTTTTTTTATAACAATGTCAATTTATTCATTTACCATGCATGTAAGGATTATGATGTTATATAATCAAGTTTTAAAGAACAATTTCAATGAGGACATAAAAAATTAAGTTGTAGGAAAGTTACAATGATTGAAGCATAATGTTCATGTTGAATCAGTTGAGTTAATAATGAAGATATGACATGCATGATCAATGTGTTGAAATGACCATGGAAAGATGTGCTTGCTCCAAGTTAGCTAAGGTTAATTTTAGATTAAGGTGTTATGCATTATGAAATTAATTAATCTTCATGTTTGAACTATGATGGAGTTCGCAAACATGAATTAGAACTTTAGTTTAAGTTGTAAAAATAATCAAATTAAAGAATTTGGAAACACGGTTTTAGGGAATCTGTCTAATCTTCATCTCAAGTATAGAAATATTCTCTCATGCATTTTAATATTATATGCAATACTATATTTCTAAGAAACTATAAACTAAAGATATGCATGCTTTGAATGATCGATATAGTTTGAGTTAAAAATGATATGGAAAAGTGTGAGGCAAATGGATTAATAGGAAACAATAAGCTTGAAATTTTGTTTTTAGAGGAGGTCACATATAGCATTTGAATAAATATCCTACATGTATATAGAGAATCATCCCACTAGTTACAAAAGAGAAGGGGGAAATAGAGAGTGGGGGAGGACCAAGCACATTTGCATTGGTAACATACAATAGAAACAACATCTAAGCTACAAAATGAAGGAGAATAGGATCTGTTCATAGGTATAAATATTGTCGATTCATGCATCCAAGTGGTAGTGAAGGTTGAGAAAATTAATCCAGACAATAGTTCAAACCTATGTAAAGAAATCAAAATTTGCATTTTGTTAATGCATGACTTGGTCCAATTCAAATCGACACACCTGTGCAACATGATCCAAATCATAATCTTCTAGCTTAGGTTATTTGATGAATGTATGGAAGGTTATATACAACATTAGTGTGAGAGGATTTATACACATATAGTGAACCAATGCTTAGAAATTCTAGAAAGGTAACTTGATAATTTAAATTGTAGTTGATGAGAAATTCAAAGTTCAAGAGTTGCATGAGCTAAGGAATAATCCATGTATATATAGAAAAAGGATATTTAAAAGAGGGAATAACTATCAATATGACAACATGACTATATATTTTTTTTCTGTAGAAACCTACAAAAACCTATTCATATTCAATGTGCACAAGAATTAGCGTTTTCAAGCTTGTATCTTATGGAAAAAAACTTTGGTTTCATAGACTTATATACATTTCAAGCATGAACAACTCAGGATTTCTTAATTCTTGAGTAGAATATTCCTCATTTTATAAATACCAATATCAATTTTTGAGGATGAAATTGACATAAAACCCTTCACCAAAAAACCTTTTGTCTAAAGGATTGAACGTGATATATTTAAAGGGGATAGAATTCAACATTGAAGGCATACAAAGAATCTATAGTATAAAGGAATGATTTGAAAAATGTAGAAGAAACCAACAATGAACACAAGCATACAAGGAAGAGGAAAAAATAGTACAAATATCATTGCATAACAACATGTTTAGATTTTATGAATAAACCAACTTTTGCAAGTTGTTTTGTTGCATATAGATGTGAAAAACCTTAAGCAAGAGGATTGATGAGACTCTCAAATGGAACACTTTTTGGCCCATGTTGGTCATACCTAAAGTCTATTAAGGGGATAAAAGGAATTATTTTGTGCTATTAATGATGAAATTTATGATAACCCCCCTTAAATCATATGCATGTTTGTTTTATGACTATATTAACATTTCATTAGTAATGCTTACATGTTTTCCTTATTCCTTTGATTTATTTGATGAGATAATGGAATATCCTTGATCAAGTTATTATTGAGTTATGGTGGAGTTTTAGGTTTAATTTATCTAAAGAAAATTGGAAGAGGTCATGTCACAACTACCAACTCAATCTTCTTTCAACAAGTTAACTAGACAAACTAAGATAAGATTGAGAAATTTATGGGATTATGCCCCCTAATTGTTCTCATGAGCTTCCAATACTTGTATAAGTACTTAGATACCATAAAAATTTGATTTCTTGAAGGGCGAGGTCAAATTTCTAAAGGGGCAATAAATGCCACCAACTTGCATGGATCAGATTTCTAGATAACTAGGAGACAACTTCCACAAAACAATGAGCTAATTGTGTGGACAATTTTGAGTATTCAAGTATTAATAGTAGTTGTATCATAGCATATCGACTTAGCTATATTATTATTCTTCTTGTATTTTATCATTTCCATTAATCCCTTGTTGGTAAACTTGAATTTGTATTGAGAGGTAGCTTATTGTCCCATTGTTCATGGCACATTTTTAATAAATAATATCTAGTTTTGTTCTAACTTTAGTGTATTTTCGTACGAGGTGTTCCAAGAGATTCCTTGGATTGGTACCCCTTAAGGTAACGATTTATAAGCCTCGTGTGTATTTTATTTCATTTATTTTAGTTTATCCTACTTCCTTTATGCATTTTTATTTCCTGTACAAAACTGTAACTCTACTGTACTAAACTGTATTTTCATGTTATTAGAAGTTTTGATGAATGTATGCAATTGTTTTCATTCCAATTCATTTTCGTCCATTAAGTTATTTTATTTTATTCTCATCATTTTATTTCCCAACATATTATGAAATTTTTTTTCTCACACCAGAAGTTTGTTTATCTAATATTATGCTTAGGAATGCATATTTTATGAAATATTGAAACCAAAAGTATTCGTTTATATTAGTTTTAAAAACCCCTATACAATGATTAGAACATTTGATCCTCCTTCTCTTTAACTTGAGGATACAATCGAGCCCCACTAGCCTATGGGAGAGTAATATTTGTTATCCCTTAAGTGATACTAGGGGGGAGGGGAGGGGG